>JASDQU010380082.1:0-11223 GCA_032191745.1 Picea mariana | reverse complement strand
CTTTATTACCTATGGTGGAGTTTCATGTATATTTATCACCCTCACGTTTACCCAATACTACCCTCATTGTCATTATTTATGTACATGTCTTATATCCTTCACAATACTATTTATGTGATATATGTGAACTTGTTTTTATAGAGGCCACAACTAATGTAGTAATATAGTCCCGTGAGACAGCTCAAACGGCAACAAGTGCACCTTTCTCCAAGTGTTGGGAGGAGGTCTTGTGATCAAGCCTTGCTGAGTCTCCGGGATGAATATTGTATTGCTGCTATGTACAAACATTGTATACTGTTGTATATAATAGAGAAACTTTCTCGTGGAAAACTAATGTAGTAATATGTTAATAAAATCTACCATTTAACCATAAACATTCTAGTTGACATAAGTCTCATAGTATGTAAAAAGGTTTTTAAACCACTACAAACTAATTTTTCAAATTCAATATGAAATGCAAGATTTTTAAAATCCTAAAAACAATGCTAAAGTATCAATATAAATACATCTATTTTAATATATTTTTAAATCAAATTTTAGATATACATATTGGATATTGGATATGGGCAAACTTAAAAAATTAAAATGAAACTTAACTTAAGATATTGGATTCCAATAAATTAATTGCACTCATATGTATAACTTGATAATACAAAATATCTTGTTTTGTTTTATCATAATTATAAATATAATTATTTTATATTATATTCATACCTATACATATTTTAAGGCATTAAAGTAAAGTGGAGGCCGACAAAGCAAGTTCATATTCTTAACCATTAAATCAACTCAAATTNTATATATATATATATATATATATATATATATATATATATATATATATATATATATCCTAAATTATTACCTATTTAAATTCATAAACTTAAAAAATTAAATCAAATTTAACTTAAGATATTGGATTCCAATAAATTCATTGCACTCATATATATAACTTGATAATACAAAATATCTTGTTTTGTTTTATCTTAATTATTAATATAATTATTTTATATTATACTCATACCTATACACATTTTAAGGCATTAAGGCAAAGTGGGGGCCTTAAGGCAAAGCAGGTGCATAGCATTAGGATGTGTAACTTAATACCATACAATAATAGGACCATGCAGCGTCACTTTGATCTGTTTATTTGGAAGAGAAATTTCATTACTTATTTTTTTAAAAGTTAGGTGTATTGTCAAATTTTTGGATATATTTTATAATTTATTTTTATGATTTAAAAAAATTAATTTTAATTTTAATTTTTTTTATATTCTGATCTATTTTTTTTGAAAGACAAATTTCATTACTTATTTTTAAAAGAAGTTGGGTGATTGCCAAATATATATTTAATAATTTAATTTTTATATATATATTTTTTTCATTTTGTTTTAAAAGTATTTAAATGAAAAATAGTTTAATTGTTAATTATAATAGTTATTGATAATTCTAAAGAACTTTAATGGATTTAGATCTATTACTAAGATGTCTTCATTAGTAATATATACTGGATAAATAATTCAATCGATTGAAATAACTTTTGAACTACTTTTAATGAAATTTTCTATAGCCAACATATATTTTAGAGAATTTCTCCATATCGCATATGCCATTTACCATGGTTTTAAGCCCAATCCACCCCATCTTAGTGTAATTATTTTTCATTAAATGCTTTTAGTTAACATAGGTAAATATTGATTGGTCTATTTTTTATAGTTAATGGATATAAATGTGTTATCATGTTACAAAAGAACTTTTAGTGAAGAGATTATAAGTGAGGATATTTGTTTTGTTTAAGTTAGAATTCATATTTTACTTTGTTTGTTTGTTGCAAGAATATCTACACGTACAAGTGCAAATATAAACACAAACATGTTATTTAACCTACCTAAATTCGTATAAAAAACAATAATAGTATATCATACTTTCAAAAATCTAACTAATCATTATTAATAAAAATTAAAAACATCAAAAATAAAAATTAATTAATATTATAAAAATATATTTAAATAATTATTGATGTTTTCCTTCTTTCACAATTATAGACATTGGAAAAAAAATCTAAAATAAAGCAAACTACTTTGTGAATAGTTATAAGAAAGGACACATATGTTGGGAAGACAATCATTTAAAAATTTGTCCCACATATTGGAATATTATTCATAAGTAAAAATTGTATCTTAGATTTTGGAACAATGTCAATGTTTGCTCCATTTTCCAACAGAAAAATTACTCATTATGTTGATATATAATTATTTTCTTCTCTGATACAACTTGAAGGCAAAGTCAACCCAAAGACTTGGAGGTACCAAGTCCAAATGAAACCAAACAGACAGAAGCTAAACAAGCCAGTACGCAGGCTGCAAAAAAGAAACCCCCTAAAAGAGGTAGATATAACTTTGTACCTCTCATCATTCACACCATAACCTCAATAAAAGAATGGAAAAAAACAGACAGTTGCACGCCCTAGCAAGGACCTCAAAGTGTTACCCAACACCGCACGTCCCGAAAAGGACCTCAAAGTGTTACCCAACACTGCATGCCCTGAGCGAGGACCTCAAAGCTCTGGCCCAAAACCTCTTCTGAAATGTGGAAGATAAAAAGCACAAAAACAAGTTGCCTCTTCCCGCAAAACCAAGAGAGCCACCACGTATCAACCAAGCTCAGCCACCGGAGGAAAGTCTGAACCAAAGGAAACGGCTTGAGCCTACAAGAAAACCCATCACATCCAGACTACTGCAAACAAGAAAAATGATCTCCAGGGACCGCCACATCCTCAATCAAACGAGAGTCAGACAGGGAAACTAGAGCCGAAGACGGCTTTGCGCCACAGCCACCGAACTGAGCCTTCACACCAGATCAAAGGAAACGCGGCCAAACGCCGGGAGAAAAACCCCTGACTTTCGCAACCAAGATAGCAAAGGACATTGTCTCAAGCCCAGGGCCGCACCAGAGGAAGACGGGTAGGAGAAGGCATAGGGCCGCAGAGCCCTTCGACGTTTTCTTCGGTTCCTCGGTTATGACTGTAGTAATTTGGTATTGAAAAATTAATTACCTCTAAGTTACATTCAGTAATTTGGTCAATGTTTGTTGCATTTTCCAAACAAGAAAATTACTCTTTATATTAGTAAATATAAAAGGATTACATCTCTAATAAACCTCTTTCAGTAATCATCACAAAAACTGTGACAACACTTTTGAGAGAATACATTGCTGACATTACATATTTTTGAATAATCGAAAGCTCCAGAATCCCAAGTCTTTTGGCAAAATTCCATCCCAAAATTCAAAACATCACCACTAAACTTCATAAAAAGAAAATGTCTTCAATTTAAGACAACTAATTCCTGCAAAGTTTGGAAAACTTTTAAGCGCCTAGAAGGTCCTTGCTTGTTTTCTTCCCATTGAGTGTAAATAATCGCTTCTCACTGGATATGATCTTTAAGTGCCTTCTTTGAAAGTACATCCACTTCCTTATTGAAATATCTATAGGCATGATTAATGAGATCATCAAACATTGTGCTCATCTTTTTAATTTGATCATTCCATCCTTCTAGCGCCAAGCTCTGGAGGTTCTCGATTCCATTACACTAGTCTATAATGAGCTTAGAGTCCCCAATAATCTGAAGGTCTATAATATGTAATCTTAAAGCCAAGAAAAGAGTAGCCCATACCCCCAACAACTCCGCTCTATTATTTGTCCCAGCTCCAATGTTGAAGGTCTATTTAAAGATAGTAGAAGCATTTAATCTGATAATGCCTCCCGATCCACTATGAGATCCATCAGCAGAAGCCGCTCCATCAAACCACCCCACCCTTTGTTGAAGCCGAGGTGGCCTTTTGAACCTATAAAGAGTTGGGATTTTGTGAGACGATACACAAACATTGAAAGAACCTATGGATTTTAAGGCCACCCCATGAGGAGAAATGTTCCCATTATTGAAAAAGAGCATGTTTCTCTCTAGCCATATGAACCAACAAACAAGAGCCGGTAGCTCAGTTGACTTTGGGTGTTGTCCGACCCAAGTCATCATACATTCATCAATTGTGCTCCCATCCCAAAACAACCGAGACTTGAGGGTCCCCTCCAGAAGGTTCCAAACTTGACGAGTGAACGGACAATGTATAAACAAGTGGTTTTGAGTCTCTAGATTCTTTCTGCACATAATGCAAAAACTTGGTCCTTCCCATCCCTTAGCTAACCATTTCTCCCAAGTGAGAACTTTGTTTCTCAGGATTAACTAGAAAAAAGTTTAATTTTAAGAGCAATGTTCCACTTCCACAGCTTGTAGCTCCAACCTTTTGTTGTATGTTGCCAAATGCTCTCCGCTAGAGCCTTATAAATATTACTTACCGAGGGAATCCCAGACCCATCTCCTCCCGACCACATCAAATCGTCATCAAGATCGCTTAACTGGATGCCTGCGCCCATAAGTGCGCTTCAGAAATCTTCCCACTCTTTTGCTAGATCCATGTAGAGACCAAGCTTAGAGTCCTCTTGCCAGTAATAACTTAGAAGTTCTGTATTTGTAATATTTAGTGCCTGGTAGAGAAAAGTGACACCCTGTAACTTCAAAGCCACAATAAGTTCCAAAGATAAATAAGACTATTGACCCAATCCCATAATACAATCTCTGCCTATCTGGACCGCCTCTCCATTACCTGGTTTCTAACACAACGAATGATCTAAAAGTAGTAAAGTTTTTAAAATATTTTTCCAGACCAGTGATGCTGATCCCTGCGATCTATTGATCTAAACCAAGTTGATAATGAAACATAAGGTAAATACTTGTCTTTAATGACTTTGTGCCAAATTCTCTCTTTGGTCATCCCTCTCCACAAGGTTTTGGCCGCTAAAGTTTTATTGAAGAATGAGAGTTTTCTCAACCCCCACCCTCCAACCTTCTTTGGCCTAGCGATAGTCTCCCAATTACAAAGGTGCAATCGATTCCTCTCACTACATCCCGACCATAAAAAGGAGAAAACAAGTTGATGAAGTTTTACCAAAACTGAATTAGGTACTGCGGCCAAGGACATCCAGTACACCGATTGACTCTCCAAAATTGCCTTTATCAACACCAATCTTCCTCCTAGAGTAAGCCATCGATTACACCAATGATCAATTCTTCTTTCAAACTTTTTAACAAGCCAACGCCAATCCTCTGATTTGTAGCATGTAGGCTTGAGAAAAAAGCCCAGGTACTTAAAGCCTACATCTAAGGAGACAAAACTAAAGGGAAAAAAGCTCTTTAAAAGGCACCATCCCTGTATCATCCAAGCCTGCCACATGAAAAGTAGACTTTTCCAAATTTATCTCTAATCCATAAGCATTCAAGAAGGTCTGCAGTGACCCAACTATCACCTTCCATTCTTCAACACTAGCTTTGGACAAAATAAATACATCATCGACGAAAAGGAGATGTAAAATATTAGTGATCCTTGCAACTTTAACTCCAGTCAGCTTCCCCGCCTCTTTTTCCTTTTTAAGAAGAATACTCAGTCCCTCCATCACCAAGATAAACAATAAAGGAGACAACGAGCAACCTTGCTTAAGACCTTTGCCTCTATGAAAAAAATCAGATGGTTCCCCATTGACCAAGACTACATAAGAAACCGATGTGACACAACTCATAATCCAGTGTGTAACAGTCAAACCAAAACTAGTTTTGATCATGATCATTCTTAGAAAATCCCAATTAGTTAAATTGTATGCCTTCTTAAGATCGAGTTTAAGAATGAGAGCCTGTTGATTCTTCTTTTTTATACTATGGAGGCATTCCTGTCAATGCCCACAACGTCTAGGATTTGTCTGCCCTGAAGAAAACCCACCTACTCTTCCGCCAAGCCTTTAGAAAAAATAGGCCTCAGTGTATTTGCCAACAATTTTGCAATAATTTTGTAAGAGAGATTACAAAGTGAAATAGGATGAAAATAACCAAAAAAAAA
This sequence comes from Picea mariana, assembly GCA_032191745.1. Lineage (NCBI taxonomy): Eukaryota > Viridiplantae > Streptophyta > Pinopsida > Pinales > Pinaceae > Picea > Picea mariana. The sequence continues at coordinate 5,277 of JASDQU010380082.1, read as the reverse complement.
TGGTTTATTCACTTTTGGAATAAGAACATGAAAGGTGACATTTAAAGATTTTATAACTTCTCCCTTTCTTCTAGATTCCTCTACCATCCCTAAGAAATCCTCCCCAATCCGCTCAAAGAAATGGAGAAAAAATTCCACAATCCAACTATGGGAGCCTAGACTTTTATCTTTTGTAAAAGCCTATAGAATACCCCAGAATTCCTCTATAGTACACGAGCTCTCTCAGTGAAGAGCTTCTTCATCTGTAACCATGCTAGGGAAGAGACGGGCTACTTTAGTCTGATCTTCATTGATGATGCCCACTGCCGATCCCAGATTTTTGAAGAAATTTACCGCCTCAGCTTTTATAGCCCTTTGGCCCGTAACTTCCTGGCCTCTCTCGGTCTGAAGTAAAGTGAATGATATTATGAATTGTAATTAAAAGATCACTGCAAGTCACTAAAGATTAATATAATAGATTTGTTTTTGATAATTGTGCATCATAATTACAAATATGGGATAACTATTAGCTTATCATTTATCATCACATGTGCGCCTTTGATTTACACTATAGATGAAGGTTCAAGTCTCAAGGGGGTGTATGGAGCACAATTATAGTGGGTTGAACCAAAACCAATAATAATAGAAAACTCACCATCATGGATTAAAAAGTCATTTAACAATTATATTATCTTTTTATATGTGAATGTTCCCTCACAAAATCATAATGTACTTCCTTCAAGTACTTCCTTCAAGGTTGAAAAAATAAGCCACACTTAAATACCAAAATGTCCAATAAAAATCATTAATATTTATTTGTGTTATATATATGATTTAAAAGTCTATTTTTTAAATATATTTTTTTTAACTTTTAAGTTAATATTGGTTTAAATGTCCCTATTTTCAATATTTGTTTAAATGTCTATTTTCTTTAAATGTATAATTATTATTTTAAAAACTAATAAATGTTTAATTATTTATTTCAAAAAATTACAATACATCCTTTTTCATTGGTGTTTGTAATACTTATTTCTTTCATTCATTGATATTTATAATTTGTTTAGTTCAAAATATTAGTTTAAAGGTTTATTTTCTCTAAATTTATAATTATAACTCTAAATTTTCTCTAAAAATTATTATTATTTATTTTGTTTAATCTACACTATTTGTTAAAAGTTTATATATGATTTAAAAGTTTATTTTTAATTTTTTAATTTTTAATTTTTAAATCAATATTGGTTTAAATGTCCCCTTTTTAATGTTTGTTTAAATATCTATTTTCAATATTAGTTTAAATATCTGTTTTCTTTAAATGTATAATTATTTATTTTAAAAATTAATATTTATTTAAATATTCATTTCTTTAGATGTTTAATTATATATTTCAAAAAATTACAATACATCATTTTTCATCGGTGTTTGTAATACTTATCTTTTTCATTGATATTTATAATTTGTTTAGTCCAAAATATTAATTTAAATATTTCTTTTCTCTAAATTTATAATTATGTATTTTTAAAGTTTATAATTTTTTTTTTTTTACCATAACAGTTGGCTATATGGTTATGATTTTTTCATATGCTTATGCTTTTTTCATGTATTTATGCTTTTTTATATGGTTATGTTTTTTTATATGCTTATTGGCCATATGCTTATGCTTTTTTCATGTGCTTATGCTTTTTTCAAGGAATGCCTTTTTCCTTGGGTTTATAACTTTCCATTTTTGTTATTTACAATATATCTCTTTATAGCCACAAAATTTAAGTATCCATTTTTAAAACTTACAACTACCTATTTCTAAAGTTTACAAGATTTATAATACAAGTACCTGATTTCTAGGGTCCGAGAGGCCCATTATGGGACTTTAAAACATGTATGTGGTTGGTTGTATTGTTTATTTTTTTCAAATTTATTTATTTTTAAATATTTATTATTATTATTTATTTAGTTTAATTTTTTTTAAATAAAAAATAGTTAAATTGTGAGTTTCAATAGTGATTTATAGAGAGTTTTAATAGTGATAAATAATTTTAAAATTAAAACTTGTGACTTAAAGTTTTTTTATTAAAAACATGTTTTGGATAAATTTCAATTGATTAAGCTAATTCTTAAAGTTATTTCGTATAAAATTTCATGTAACTAACATATAGTGAAAATTAAATACTTTTATAATCAATTGAAATTGACCATGAATCATCTTAAAAATATTGTTCCATATGATATTGATTTTTATTTTGTTCACCATATGACATTGATTTTTATATTGGTCACCCCATCTTTGATTGTACATTACTGCTTTCCAAGTTTTGTGTTCAACCAAGTACAAGGAGGGCTAATTTTTTTTCACAAAGTAATTTCAATTAGTATAAGTAAATAACAATTATTCTATTTTGGATATTTAAAAAATATAAATGTATTCTCATACTACACAATAATTCCTTTTTATCTTGGTCACCCCATTTTTGAATGTAGATCACTGATTTAGAAGCTTTGTGTTCAACCAAGTAGGAGGCTAGCTAATTCTTTTTTCACTAAGTAAATAAATAACAATTATTCTATTTTGGATATTTAAAATATACATGTGTGTTTTCATGCTACATGAGAATTCTTTCTTAAAAATATTATAAGTGGAAATATTTGTTATGTTAAAGTTGTTTAGAAATTATATTTAATTTTACTTATTTTTCATAAAAATAAATATGTATTAATACATTAATATAAGAGAAAATACAAAGATATTATTGGAGAAACTTAATTCCTAATTACATAATAACCCTTTCAACAAACCAACTAATCATTATTCATAAATGTAAAAAAAAAATGAAAAATAAATTAATTAACTATATCCTTTAATATTCTCTTCTCATCACTACAATTATGCTTACAATTAGAGCATAAAGATAGCATCCTTTAATGCTTTCTTTCTCAGCACTACAATTATAACACAAAGATTATTGGCCTGAATTAAGTAATGCTTTATGTCTCAGCACTAGCACTACAGTTATAACACAAAGATTATTGGCATGAATTAAGTTGGTGTCATGGGAAAGTTAGTACGATATAAAGAAGAAGTCCACCATTTAAAGGTTATGAAGAAAATATACCACTGGCAATGAAATAACAACCAACCTTGTGAAGAACACATATGTTACCAACTTTGTGAAGAACACATATGTTAGGAAGACAATCATTAAAAAAATTGTGATTAGTTGTAAGAAAGGACACATGTGTTAGGAAGACCATCACTAAAAAAAATTTGCTTTTATGGAATCATATCGATCACTAAAAAAATTGTTTCCTTACATTTTGGAAAAATAGTCAATGTTTGCCTCTGTACAAGACAAGGTGCCTTGTTATTATGATGAGAACAAAATATTCCACCAAATATTTGTGATGATGATATGAATTATAATTACAATAGAATTTTATAAATTATTAAAAAACAATATACACATATTTTGATGAATGTGTAATCATAATTACAAGTATGGATAATTAACTATTAGCTTATAATTTACATATATTTTGATGAATGTGTAATCATAATTATAAGTATGGGTAATTAACTATTAGCTTATAATTTACCATTATGTGTGTTTTTTATATTACTCAGAATGAGATGAAGGTAAGTTTCTAAGGGGATGTATCATGAGGCTTCACTCAATGAATCTATTATATAGTATATTCTTTCATGAAATATTAAAGAATTTAATTTCACTAAATATTGAAAAATATCTCTCAAAATCTTTTTGTTGAACCTTCTTCCCAACACATCTATTTAATTAAAAAAACCTCTTATTTTTACTAACTATCTTATATATCTATTTTTTTGTGACATTTTTAGTACCCATTTTTATTTCTACCCTAGTACTTAGACATGACAAAACTCTTATAAGCCCACAATCTATAAAATTAGCTTAAAAATAAGCAACTAAGTGCACTAACATACTAACATCCTAACATAGGGATATGCCACTATAGTAAGATAGCCTTGGAACCAAGGGCTTGGTGTTATACTACTTTGATCGCTTTATTCAATCTAATAAATGATCATGCATTCACTAAGGAAGGGGTTTATGTATATGGATTTCTATTTGTAGATCTAGAAAGACGAGTCACTTTACACTATAACTCTTTTTCCCTTACATCTTTGATCTCATGGACATTTTAAGAAAAAATATCTATCTCTCTATATATCTATCTATCATGCTTATCTTTAAAATAATATTTATGCAAGTGATCTATGAGATAACCCATTCTTATTTTCTTATCATTCAGACTCAAAGACACTCTCATTAGGAGAGATGCAAGAGATTGTGATAGCAAGGCTCAATTTAACCTAGGGGCATTATTATTGTCTTCTAGGTAGAAATGAGTCATTTATTCCTTATACTCTATCATTGTATTATTTTTTTCATACATTAAGATTAAGGTGGATGTAACACCAAGGAGATTGTTTGCATTTAAGGGCTAAGACACATCTTTCCAAACAAGAGACTTAATTGGTTGGTTGAGCTCAATATAATCGGGTAATCATAGTCCTCTCCTTGTGTAATGAGAAAATGTTAATATACACATCCCCATGAGGTTGTGTTGAGGGATCATATATGCTTTCTAGTGATATTGGCCTCCTCGTTGTTGTAAAAACATTGAAACCCTCATCCTCCCAATTGAAATCACACACTCAGAAAGAACCCTAATATTAAAAAATCAGAGTTTTGAGGAGAGCCCCTTGAACTGGTGAAAACCTCTACCCTAAAATATCAGATTAAGTTGTGGGATTTTACAAAAGCATAGAACTAGCTTGCAACAAATTAAATCATACAGAATTAGAGATAAAACCCTACATACATAAATACAGATATAAGCAGGGTTAGGCCAATTAATACATAAAGAGGTATGCGACACAAGGTCTTTGGTTCTCAATATTGTTTGTCATACAAAGGATTCAGGTGATCTCAACAAGGGGTGAAGGTATGACATCACCATCGATTTTTGTATCCAAAAGAGAGTTTCACAATTGTTGAGTGTGTGTTTATTTCTTTCCCAACAAGCCATATCCTAATACCTATAACACCTATGCAATACCTATAAACTCCCCTTGACCCGTGCCCCCCCACCCCCACTCCCCCAATACATATAAACCTGCTTCAATTAAAAAACACCTCTCACCCCCTTAATATCAAACAATATATTGACCCGAATTTTCACAATTAAAAAAAAACCTTTATGAAGGAGCGTGATAGGATATTGGGCAACACGTGAATCCATGTGGGGTGTATGGAGAATGATTTAGTT
>JASDQU010380081.1:0-10841 GCA_032191745.1 Picea mariana | reverse complement strand
TATGCATAGCTCTAAGTCCTTATTCTCCAATATGTCCCATCCTCTAGTGCCATAACATGGTCGGGTCGTTTTGACTAGAACTTGTCGATTCGGGTTGAATTGACTTAGCCCGAGTCGAGTCAAGTCAAAGTTGAGTCAATTTTAGGAGAAGTGATGTTATTTCATCCCGTCGAATTGACATTCCCTAATAATGTGTATTGGGTTCCAATCTGAACTCCTTTCATTAATACCATCGGACCTATGACCATCTTACACGTATCTTTCAAAATTAGAGTGTGCACCCCTGCATCACTCATATTGCTGACAGATATCCAGTTTCTTTCCAAACCCAAAATATGTAGAAAAATTGGAACGTTTCTACATCTCCCATATTGTAGTTTCAGTTGAACTCTTCCTCGTCCAACAATTTTGGTTGTCAATTTGTCTGCCAAGAACACATATTTTCCTTCATGTCATTCATATTCGCATAACCATTCTTTATGTGGTTTCATATGATAGGATTCTCTTGAGTTGATCATCCAAACATCTTGATCTGATTGTGTACTACTCAACACCTGGTACACATCACCTCCGTTATCTGGATTCGTCTTTCTCTCAACCGAATGGTTCTCATCAGATTCTTTACTAGCTTGTGTTGCCTTTGAATTGTAGACACTTTTGTAATTCCCAACTTTATCACATTTCCACCATATTCTTGTTGTCGATTGAATCAGGTATTTATATATACCCTTCGACTTAGAATTTCTACTGAAGAATTTTCCTTTATCTCTATCAATCGTTCAAATGCTTACCACTAATGCATCTTTGGTTGATCCTTCTATGTTCTTCTTTTTTATTCCTTCCAACAATAGAGATGAAACCATGTATTCTAGTGCTAATGTGGTTGAATTACTCCCTATAGCCATGACTAAGCTATCCTTGGAGTCTGGAAAAGAACATAATAGGCTAACACATTTCTCTTCCTTGGTGATTTTAATATCCATAGAAGATAGTTGGCTTATAGCGCTATTAAATGCATTTAAATGCTCAGTCACTGAACTATCCTCACTCATCCTTTGAAGATATAGTTTCTTTCTAAGGAACACATTTTTTACCATGGATTTTGACTGGTCGAATATCCCCAACTTGTCCCACGGTTTCTTAGCCAAATCTTCACCTAAGACATTTAGCAGCACCGAATCTACAAGACAAAGTTGAATCGTACTCCTTTCCCTTCTCTCCAGTTTCTCCAATTCTTCCCTCAACATCCCTGCCAGAATGTTACCTGGACATATTTCTGCCCATGTTTCTTGATCTACAAGGAGATATTTAATTTTAAGCTTGTGAAGCTCAAAATTCTATCCATTGAATTTTTCAGTCTCTATTCTCGATCTACTTGTCATTCTTTAAGAACAATATTTAAATATTTTTGAATTTCTTGTGGATTTGTATCCCTAGCTCAAAGGTGATTTACTGTTGATATTTGGAGCAAAAAATCTATGTTTGGGTGGAAATTTCATACCATGTAGTTGGTTGCAAATTTGGTTAAAAGATTTGTTTGCACCCTATTCGTCACCTTGTGAGAAAATAAGAGGGTGATTACATGCCCAGTTGGGTCTTGCCGAGCATGACAGCTGTAGAGGAAAGAGTTAGAGAAAACAAAACAAAACTATAAGCAAGAATTAAATTAAAACAAACTAAAACTATGAGCATATGGATAAAGAAATAACAAAAACAAAAATACCAATATCACCAATGTTTTTAGGATGATCTATTGATGAAATCAAAGCACAATGAAGAAAGGGGACTATGAGTCCCTTCTTCCTCCAAAGGAAGGCTCTTGTGTCCTCACAAACTTGCTCTCCTTACAATAAGAAAATGAGAATGATGGTGAAAGAACTCAAAGCACATCCACTCAATGGAGAGGTGGATAGCTCAATGAAATGGTGCTAATGTGTTATTGTCAAGGAGTGAGTCCTTAAAACAATCTAAGTAGCATAACATTACATGAAATTCCTTGAGAAAATGATGTTTCTTCATGGCTTTTTATAGCATTGCATTGGGTGATTATGTAACTCCTTTGTAGTGTGAAGAGAGGCTCTTTAGGGCTTCATTAGGTCTTTGACCAGCCTACCATGTGGATTCAGCTCAGATTTGGGAGTCAAATCAGCTTGGGAGCTGATCCATAAGTGGTTGGGAGGCCGACCAATTCAATAAATGCGTCGTTTAGCAGGTGCGCGGGTTTTTGCGCCAACAGTCACGCATCGTGTGCGCATGCGCGCATGGTATGTTCCTGTTCCGTGCATATGCACGTGCACCCAATTCCTGTAAAGCGCCCTTCAATTTTTGGTTACTTTCTATAGTTTTTGACCTTTCTGGAATGCTATGAAATTAATTCAGTTCCATGAATGACTTCATTACTATTTGACGATGCTGAGTTCTTGTCCCCATGTGCAGACGAAATTTCAGTGATAACAGATGCCCCCTGATGGATGAGGTTAGGACCATACGTATAGCCGAAATCCATCAATTTTTCTTCTATTGAGAATGTTGTTGTAAGAGAGAGCAATAGTGGGACCGTGTAGAGCAATCCTTTGGAGAAGAAAGGAACCGATAGAACCCGACCTTCCATAAGGTGCGTAACATTATACAACTGTGTACAAACGAGGCGGGCATGCCCCATGCTCATGTTATGTAACTCTGAAACAAAAGATGATTGAAGTGTTGGTGTAGACAACTGCATCGCCCACGAGGGCAGTGATGATAGAGGCAGAAGAAAATTCTGCAAATGAATATACTCTGAACAATAGGCAATGATCACGGAAATAAGCAGCGACGATGATGTGGGCATTGATAGCCCTACCCGGTTCAGAGGTCTTCGACAAATGATAAAAAGAACTGCAATAGTCGCAAAGTAAGACCCACCATAACATGAGAAAGTGTTTGCGTCGAATGTTATGGGGGACAACGACAACAGGGAGCAATGGTGTTTCACCCTGTGCCGTCCGAGATCTCTCATTAAATGCAGAATGAGAATCAAGATACTGTCGCCCTTCTGGAAAAAGTGTGATGCTGTCGAAAAAAGGGGAACGCGACTCCCAGAAGCAAAGGGCTTCATAGAATATACTGAGGTGAGGAAGTGGAAAAGGTACATAGACGAAGTCAAGAAGTGGGAAGACTCAAGACTGCCCTTGGTTGGAGGATGTATGAGATGAAAAAGTGGCCACAACCGTGTAACAAGGTCAAGTGTTAGGGGGACGCCCAGACCGAGAATAAGTTGTGCCAGAGGCGGGACAAGGTGAACAAATTCAGAGGGTAGAGGTAAGTGACCTGGGTAGTACTCCGAAGATATGGATGATGCCAAAAAGGGTAGATGATAAGCAATGCTCCAACCAAGGGTGACATGGGGTGCGTGTGGCCAAAATGAAGCAAGTCGCCAACGGTGATGACAAAAGAGAATGTAATGACTGGAAATAAAGGCGTTTGTACAATAAATAATGAATAATTTTTTGGGGGAGAAATGTACAAATACAGAAACGGGTGCCCCAGTGTGAAATGCGTGCCCCAGGGAGGGCAGAATTGTCTAGGAAAACTGAGGAAGGGTGGGGGCCCCATTGGTGAGTTTCTGTATGAGGTAGGTGAAATGAGGGTAGGTTCGCAGATGGGCAAACTTATTGTGGATGAAATGGAGGGTTCATGATACTGCGGAGGTGCAGGTACAAGATAGAACCATAAAGAGATAATCTGGGAGTCCGTGTGGGAAAGCTACAAAAATGAAGAGAAGGAGTATGTGGCTGATTCACGACATGATGAACGACTATCGGGACTCCCATTCCTAAAGGGTAATGAAGAACAACATGAGTGTCAAAAGTGCCAAAAGGTGCTATGAATGGGACAACTCATGTGGGTGAGAATGCTACCGAGTTACAGTACTGAAGATGCAAATGGAGGTACGGGTACTGTAGATCCGGGAAGGAGGATCCTAAAAGCCAATATCAATGGGTGTGACTGGAAATGTAAATGAAATACAATGGGAGAGACTACATGCCAGTGCTGAATATATACCTGAAGGGATGATGTTGATGACCGATGAGAGAGTACCTGCGCATAGAACAAACAAATACCCAAAGTGAACAATATCTGAAGAGAATTAAAGATATAAGCATGTATTTGACAAATGTGACAATGCGTGTGCGTACCTGACCATGATATGAAAAAAGGTGCCCCGGGGGCTCAGGATGAAAAGTGACCCAGGGACAGCTATGATGTAGGTGGCGGGACACTGATCTCGCGGCTGAAGACGGTTTGACAAATAGACACCTTGGTCTCCCAGAATGGTGAGTGGAAGTTTGGAAAAAGGCCTATATATAGCTGTAGGGCCCACATTGCCACCTCATTGGTACCTGCTGCTACAGTGAATGGACGAGCAGATTGCAGAGGAGATTTGGAGTTTCAGGGAGGACGAGGCATCCGATTGACGTTGTGCGAGTGTCAGGTTAGTGGTCTAACTCATCGTTGCATAGCGGCGATGATCGTTCATGTATATGGGTCACTTGCAACCCAACGGATTAGTGGTGGCCAGCTGTTGGTGCTGGAGAGGGTGGTGGTGGGCCGTGAGCGGTTCGCCTGGGGGCTGACGCTGCATGCACGGATGATCACGCAGTTGGACCGTTGTCGGTCCACAGGTGCCAGGGAGTTTGCATTTGGCTCGATCCTGGTAGCCTAGTTTTTGGAGAGGGTGCCGATGCTGCGCCCGAGGGTTTTGCTAGAGATGCCAGGGGCACGAGAGCTGCGCTTGAGGCGGTGGTCTTCAGTTTTGGTTCACCACGGTGGTGGCGAAGGTGGCCATTACTTTTCGGCACAGGCGGCACAGATATGGCGGCAGATGTAGCAGGTGGTACTTCAATACCCTTATGCTAGGGTTGACTTCCGAGGGGACCCAGACATGGTGCTGCCTCCAGGGGAGGTCTTTGACCATCGAGGTACGTTTTATCATTTGTGCATATTTTTTGATCTTATGTCATTTTTGAGATATCAGTCCATATATATGTGATATAGATGCTGATACGATTTGGTTGTTGTTGTTTTGTGTGTGTGCAGATTTGGCACCTCGCGGATGTGAGGTGGAGATGTAGAGAGCACCGGCTCAGCGAGAGAGAGAGAGACTGTCACGTGGAGAGAGACATCGGCAGGATGAGGCCGCGGGGTGATCAGCAAAGCCCGAGAGGGCGGCGAGGATGCGCCGGTTCGATGACCCTAGTGCGGGGCCATCACATGCTCCTCCAGCGATGGTCGGAGTTGATTTAGATGATATACGCCATCGTATGGAGACGGTATTATAGGACGTGCCTGAGGGCATGTGGATACGCATCCAGGATGAGGGGTTCCTGGAGCAGTGTATAGGAGTACCGCCACCATGGTGGGGGATAGTGCGACGAGCAGCGGTGCTGGCCGCTATGACTAGTGGACGCCTGCCGCCGGGGCAAGAGGGTCCTATGGGTGGTCCTCCACCACCACCAGGGGCAGGTGGGGGTGGGCCACCTCCTCCTCCTGAGGGAGGAGCAGGTGGGGGTGCGATAGAGGCACCCAGATTGATTTATGATGTATACCTTTTTGATTGTATATAGGCTGGTGAGCCGATTTTTTGTACCGAGGTGCGGCACTGGCCTGTAGGCATATGTATTTTTTGTATGTAAACATTCACATGGCCTGATAGGCCTTTTATATATACATGAGTATACGTGTTTTGAGAGCCTGATGTTGTCTACATGTGTTGTTTGTTGATGATGATGATGTCTATTCTATCTATATGCTGTGATAGGATTTGTGAGATGTTTATGTATGTGTAGCTTGATGTGATATATGCCAATATAACACCATGTTAGCTATTTCATCTATTGTTTGATTCAATTGTCTTGGAATATGTGTAAATGTAATGGAATCAAAATGTCGAGATAATAATCTAACCTGCAGGTATTTGCGAAAGAGGCACGGATCGCGTACACGGTATACATTGTTGAGCTGGAGAACGACTAGTTGAGAGTCGAGGAAGATGCTAAGGTGACGAATATGATGACGCTGGGCGTCAGCCAGGAGGCCAATGACCGCAGTGTATTCAGCTTGGTTGTTGGTTGCTGGTCCTAAATAGATGTCGCTTGAATGTAGCATTTCGTGTGAGGGGGTATATAAAGCCCAAGCCGCCGAAGCGAGATTTTGCGTCCAACGGCTGGCGTCGTCGGCATAATCGATTTGGTAGGCTGATGGAGGAAGCATCTGTCAATAGCACAAAGGATAGTTTAGACGAGAGGGGTGAGAGAAAAAAGATTAAAAACACTAGAAAAAAGAAATAACCTAAAGTAGTTTGACTATGTTTAAGCATAGAATTTCTTGAGATACAACCCGTTGACGGGTTCCTTGAGGGAGAGGCCTTTTGGGGAGGCCAGGATGTATGTGCCTTTGGTGAGGCAATGTTGGATGATGTAAGGGCCATGCCAAAGTGATTCGAACTTGCCGTGGCCAAAGGTATCATGAGCGATATCATAAGCCAGGACAAGGTCACCTTCGCGGAATGACCGAAGGTTGACATGGCGATCAAAGGTAGCTTTGGATCATTTTTTAGCTGCCTCGTTGTTCTATAATGAAGATCAACGATCTTCATCTAACGACTCCAAGTTCAGCAAGCGCTGCTCCATTGGAGCAGTGTCAGGTAATAGCTCAATTGCGGTGCGAAGGGTGGGAATTTCGCACTCGATGGGAAGAGTTGCCTCAACCCCATGGACTAAATGGAATGGCGTGAAACCCGTAGCGGTCTTTACTGCCGTTCGATAAGCCCATAGCACAGAAAATAACATATGATGCCAATTAGTTTTATGTTTATTAACTGTGCGTTGTAGCATGGTCTTGAGGACTTTGTTCACTGCCTCGACCTGTCCGTTTGACTGAGGGTAATATGGTGAGGCAACCTCATGAGAGAAGCCTAACCGAGATGAGAGTTCGACAAATATTTCATTCTCAAAGTGTTTCCCATGATCGGAAACAAGTTGGAGTGGTACACCAAAATGGGATATGACGTGATTAAAGAAAAAAAGCGCTGCAGTGTTAGCGGTGTTGTTGAAAGTGGGCATAGCTTCGGCCCATTTGGTAAAGTAATCAATGGCAACAACAATGTATGTGTTACCATTGCTGGAGGGGGGATTACAAGTCATAAAGTCGATGCCCCATTTACAAAAGGGGTCGGCTGTAATGACAGGGTGAAGAAGAGCGGGGGGAGCTCGGGCTTTGTTGGCATAGAGTTGACATTGCTCACAACGTTTCACGACGTGAATGCAATCGTGAAACAAGGTAGGCCAAAAGTAACCAGCTCGGATAATCTTTTGAGCCGTGGAGATACCCAAAAGATGGCCCCCACATGCACCGTTGTGGCAGTCATTTAAGACTCTGTCGGCCTCGTCAATAGTCAGGCAATGACAAAGAATGGTGTCAACGCCCCGCCGATATAGGATGTCTCTGATGAGGAGATAGAGGGGGGGCTGGTGGCGAATACCTCATCGATCATCTCGTGAAAGGTGGTTACCAAACTTCTGAGCTTGTAGGTAGACGAGAATATCGCCATACCAAGGATCATCTGAGGTGATGTAAAAGAGATGTTCGTCAGGAAAGTCGATGTTGACGGGGGCACTGATGGTGTCAGAGGGGAGGGTCGTGACAAGTTCGGCGAGAATGAGGGCCTTCTTACTCTTAGGTGTTGAGAACTCGAGGTCGTACTCCTGAAGGATAACGATCCAACGAGTGAATTTTCCGTTGACTTGTCGACGGCTGAGCAAGTATTGCATAAGGTTGGAATCTGTGACGACCTTTGTGGTGTGAAGCAGAATGTAATGGCGCAGTTTCTGGACTGCGAGGACAACTGCAAGAGCCAGTTTCTCTTCGTGTTTATACTTCAAGGGTGGTCCTGAGAGGTTCTTACTAATGTATTAAATGACATGTTCACGATTTTCATCTCCGAGCTGGACGAGGACGCCGGCTACCAATACAGCTGATGCTGATACGTAGAGGATGTAGTTGCGATTATAGTCAGGTGCACTAATTAAGGGTGCATTTGACAGTGTTGCTTTAAGATCATCAAATGACTATTGGGCATAGTCGTCCCAGTGAAAGGGGATGGAGTGACGTAGTAAGCGAAGGAAACCATGTGCGCGTATGGCGTAATCTGGGGCAAAGCACCGAAGAAAGTTAGATTTTCCCTGAAGACTCTGAAGTTGCCGTAAATTCCGAGGAGGTGGAATTTTGATGATAGCTTTGACGTTGAGGGGGTCCACGGTAATACCTCTTTGGGAAACGATAAAACCGAGGAGGCACCCTGCGGTGATGCAGAACACACACTTGAGAGGATTCAAGCGGATGTTGTACTGACGACAGCGTTGAAAGATGATTCATAAATCATCGAGATGATGGGTGCGTTTCTTGGAGTGAGCTATGAGGTCGTCCAAGTAGGCAAGGATGATTTCAGCCAGATCGTGAAATATGTATGTCATGGCCCACTGGAAGGTTGCACCAGCATTTTTTAAGCCGAATGGCATGACACGATATGAAAAGGTACCCCATGGGGTAATGAATGTTGTTTTATACTGATCGCCCGGGTGGATTTGAATTTGGTTATAGCAGAGAATCCATCCATAAAGGAGAGAGCCTCGTGGCTGGCACAGTCGTCGATGATTTGATCGACGAATGGCATTGGAAAGTTGCCTTTTGGACATGCGTTATTGAGATCGTGAAAGTCTGTGCAAACGCTAATAGTGCCCTATTTTTTGTCGACGGGTACAGGGTTGGAAACCCATGAAGTGTAAGCGATGGGGTAAATAAAATCGACCATATGTAATTTGTCAATTTCAGCTTTGATAGCCGTGGCCTTGGATGGGTGTAGCGGTCATTGTTTCTGACGGACTGGTGTGATGTCAGGCCAGGTGTCGATGCGATGCTCGATAATGGATGGTTCGAGGCCAGGCATCTCTGTGTACGACCAGGCGAAGATATCCCTATATTCCTGGAAGAGGGATTTATATGCGGCGATTTCCTGAGGAGTGCAAGCAGCTCCAATGATGATTTCTTCGACGATGCCATTTTTAATGGAAATGTCGATTTTGATGGTGGGGGAAATGTTGGCCATATTACCTTCTTCAAAAGCGTCAGGGGCAGGAATGGGATTGTTGAACCAATCGATAGGCCCAGATGGGATAAAATCTTTGGTTTCGACCGCGTAAATGGGGTTTTGGTTAGGAGGCATGAGGGCTTCCTGTGGAAGGAAGAGTGCACGATGATGTAGTGCGTCCCAGGGAGAGTCTGGGCAGTCTAGCTCTTTGAGTATATCCTCGTCGCATTGGAAACGCCGGGAATACAAGGGGTCGTGAGGGGTGATCTCAATGCTAGTGTGATTGCCCCCTGTTGGAGAAGCAAGGGGAGTGGTGCGAGTAGATGGTGAGGGTTCACTCGTCATGAACCATATATTGAAGTACTGAGGAGTACCCGTGGTGGTTGGGTGGAAGGTCTCCGTAGGGGAATGAGCAGGAGAGTTTGGGGGATTGCGGGGTAAATCCTTAGAGATGTCTCTTAAGAACCATGGAGGCGTTGGGAATGCCTCGGGCTCGGGAGAAGTGACATGAAGGTCCTCAAATGATGAAGTAATGTCAAGTATCGCCTCTGCAGGTTGGTGAAGCAGGGCCAATTGACGTCGCCTGTATGCAAGGATCATAGGACACTGGTATGTAAAGTGAGTTAATGAATCGCAGAGAGAGCAAGGGAATCTCATACGTTCATTGACTGTAGTGGTGACATAGCAAATGTCAGTGATGTTCGAAGAGGACGTAGCAGGGCGTGGGTTGTTCTGGAAGTTCTGGCGTACAGCCGCTAACGTCTGCCGAAAGCGTGGCAGTGCTGGCCAATGATGAGTGTAATGGCCATACTCCGAGCATATAGCACAAGCGTATTTGGTCCTCAACCCTTTACTACTGGAAGGGTTGGTGGTAGTAGTGGGACTAATAGTAGTGACAGGTGTGGCGGGAGGTTGATTGAGGGGAATCAAATTCCATAATTCAGGTAGGGATGGACAATTGTTAGTTTGGTGGCCCTCTTTCTCACAGAGTGCGCAAGGTGGTGGGATGCATGGAGGAAGGGGAGTGGTGGGTTCCTTCTTCTTCCTCTTGCCCCCAGCTGTAGCTGGGGGGGTTGTGAGTATGGGGATAGTGGGGGTAAGGACGAGAATCGTCATGGGAAGTCCTTCTTGTGGGGTAAGGGATGTTCGAGGGACCATCTCTGGTGGGTGTAAATACCAAACTGGGATGGCTAACACCATATTAGGTAGTGTGAGTGTTGCGGCTACCTGAAATGCTTCTATACCTGGTGGAGGGTAAAAGAAAGGAATTTGGGTGAGGGATTGGGGGAGTGTCTCCCAAATAGAATTATTCCCTTGAGGGGATGTGGATTCGTGGACTGTTGAGGTTGACGAGTGCGCAGGAGGCTCTGGCTGGAGTGGCTCTATGACTACTGAGACGTCAGGAATGAAAAAAGCCTCCTGAGGAGGAAGTGTATCCTCTGTGTGAGTTCCGTTAGATGAGACGACGCATACTTGGTTAGGGGGAAGGAGTGGTGGTGCTCCATGGTACGTCCCTAACAAGGATGGATCTTTAAAAATCCCAGGACCCATCTTGACGAGTGGATATGCGTCTTTGTTGGTGTGGATGAGAGGAAGAATGTTATCGAGGTTGCCAGATGGGTTCGGCTCATAATGTAAGACTTGGTCGATGGTTACAATCTTTCCATTGTGGGGGAACATGATTGTCTGAAAGATGGAAGATGCCACTACCTTC
>JASDQU010380080.1:0-11223 GCA_032191745.1 Picea mariana | reverse complement strand
TCAATCCACTTCAATACATCCTTACTAGGAGTATCATAAGGGGGAAATAAAATAAGTAGATTGTTATTTTGCAAGAATTTGATCTTGATTTTGCTTTTGCAAAATCTAATAAATTTATAGTTTTTGCAGAACTAATGTTAGAATTCCCTAGACTACATGAGGATATATTTCATGACCATTTGTTCACGGATGAACATATATTCCTTATCTCATCTTCAAAACCCTGGTACAGACATATTTTAATCTACCTTCAAACCCTGAATCTCCCCCAACATCTGTCAATAGACGACCGATGACATATGCATCATCATGGTAAAAACTACCTTGTTATCGATGACACTTTGTATCGTCAAGAGGTGGATAATATTTTGTGTTGTTGTTTGAATCACGAGGAGGATGAGGCCATTATCAATGATTTTCATAGTGGGGAATGTGGTGGTCATTTATCTAGGCTTGCGACAACCCAAACAATATTGCAAGCTGACTATTTTTGGCCATCATTTTTTAAAGATTGCATTGAAGCGGTTAAGAAGTGTCACCCTTGCCAGGTGGTTGCTCAGAAAATGTGCTCGCACCCAGCCACTCTTCACCCATTCGTCATCGTCAGCCCCTTCACCATGTGGGGGGTGGAATATTTCATGGACTGTAACTGAGCCTCGGCTGGGGGGTGTTAGCACTAGAAGTCACCTCTGAATTGTAGTAGAGGTAAGCCTGATACCCATTAGTTTTGTATGTCACAAATGAATAAATTGGGGTGGTCGAATGGGCATAGACCCAGGAGAGTATCGCTTTAACTCATAAAACTGGGCCAGACTATGCATGAACAAGTGAGGTCTTGATCTAACTTTCATTAGTAAGTTGAGATTAAAATGAGTAAAGGGAAGACTTGGTGAGAATGGTGAATGAGACTTCTATGGGAATCTGACCTTCCAACAGCTTAGAGAAGAAAAACATGACACTGAAATGTGCCTAAATGACACAGTTACAAAAGCACAATGATCAAGCTTACATCACAATGCTACTATAATAGCTCGACTAGATCCTCCAATTATGAACTACTCAGTGTGAGAAGGAAAGGATAGCACGGGAATACTTCTTAAAACTGGTGATAATAGGCTATGATCAACACACATCACAACAACAAAAATACCCTCGACTGGATCCTCCAATTCTGATTGTTTTAGCACAATGTTTAAAAAGATATGAAAAGAGGTTGACTTTCATTAAACAAGAAATCTCAAGTGCAGATACATAACCAAAGGGACCAGTGATTCATCAAAACTTACAATACGAGAGCCTAGCTTCACCATCCCCTTTTCAAAATTACAAAACTCCCTGTATATACTTAGAAATTCCCCTCCTCGGCAAAATTCTTAGAACCCTCAGGGCGTGGCGTCTCTTCAGTCAAACTTGGTCGAAATTCCTTCGTCCGACACCACCTTAACTCGGCATGTCTCACATGAAAATTTTCATGATAGGGTGACCTTGGGCAGATCGCTCTACCCCCCCTAGCCAGTCCTTTCTGGATTTTGATTCATGGCTGAGCTAAAGCTTCAGATACTAGCACCTACCTCCATTCATTTCTCCTTTGGGATCAGAGGAGGCTGAGACAATTTGGAACATGGAGAACGTGGCGACCCCTTCTTTGGGGCTAACCGATGTTTTGTCCCTTTTCATGGCTCTTTCTAATTCTCCACCTGACCTCGGGCTAATAACATGGGCCAAAAATAACCTCCCAAGGTGTTTCGGGACTTCTTCTTTCAAGGATTTTTACTCCCCCTACCTTCAAATTTCCCGATCCCCAAAATCACGAAATGTACCTCCATATTGATGGTTGGATTGGCATTAAAAAATCGATGACCATGATCTATTTCACCAAACAAACCTGTCCATGTGGCCCTCCTCTTCTTTGGCCCCACTCCATTCGACCCCGGGGCCATGATCGTGCAACTATTCCCCACAAAAGTTTGGGGTTTCCAAATTCAGGAGTTCCCACACCCCTTGCCTCCAGGATCTCCGATGCCCAGATTTGAGAAATCATATACCCTGAGATCAGCGACTAGATTTGATTCAAGACGGACGACCATGATTTCTCCCTCGTCAATATGAAAATCCGACTAAGAGATGAGCGCTATCCCTTTATCCCTAGGCATGCTTGATGTGACTGGGTGCTAGGACTATGGGCCCAACCCCCGAGGCTTACATTTCACATATCGACGATGGGGAGGAGTCGACCCCTTGTCCTTCAGACTCCCAGTTTCCAAAATCGCGATGGGGCTTAACTTGTGTTAGATGCTCCCTTTAGCTCCGCCATATGTCCTTTGGGTATGTCCTAGGGCTAGACCTTCTAGGGGCATCGACACTTCGCGTATCGCGAGTTCTAAGAAATTTGCCCCCAAAACTTCTGAAACTTGATTTTGCAACATGCTTAATCTGCTCCCACCTGTCCCCTTGGTTGGATGACTCTGATCATTTCGGCGATATGGGAGCTATCTCCTACACTAAGCTTCATGCAACTTTGTGATCACGATCACCCAATGGTTGTCAATCTGATCCATCGATGAATCCTCTCCATTGGATACTGAAGCCACCCAAATTCTTGCATTTTTAACCCGAAATGGATTTCTTCTGCATACTATGCATTGCGTTCATGGCTGCAACCTTGGATAAAATTCATTTGATGGGGGGTTTTTAAGCCCCATTTCTTTGCATCTTACGCCACGGGATCGAATCTGGAGAGAAAACACCCCATTACAAGAATTGGTGATAACATTTGGCTCCATGGGGGATAGAGTCTCCCCTGATATTCTCTAATAACTCATTTGTTGTTCCAGTCACCTTCTATTGGGATAGGGAGTTAAGCTCAAAACATATAGCCAAAAATACAGGCTGAAAGAAAAAAAAAAGAAACACACATGCTCCAAGGAGCTTATTTATGTACAGTCCTAAACTAATTTATTTTTTACATGGGGCTAGGTGAAAGCAAACTTCCACCATATCTATTCCAGTAACTTCCCGAATGGAAGCTGCTTCACTCTATCGATGATTGAGAACAACTGATGCAATTGTTACAGCAAATCAATTACATCTTTCAGATCTCCTCCCAGTGCTGACGAGATGAGGCTGAGAGGCTTCAAAGAATGAAGGAAATACCACTCCATGTATTCCTTCACAATCTAATAGGACCAGTGGAAAACTCCAGAAAATTGGTGACAGGCAGCCTCCTCTGCTACACAGCTGTTCACACGTGGTTGAACATCTCTGGTAGGCCTAGGAAGCTGAAATCCAGGTGTAGGCTGACTAATCTTAGGTGGTGGTTGTTCATTAACATGCTTTGAATAGGATATAAGCTGCTCCTTATGTTTCTCCTCTCATTCTTTCTCTTCTTCTCCTTGGCTCTCCCCAGGGTCAGATTCATATTCATCATAAACAGGACCCGTGGGAAAGCACTTCTCTTCAAACTGCTGCTTAGTGATCTCTACGGGCCCACGATAGTTGATTTCTTCATAATAATTTTCATTAATGAATAGAGGACAGGGATCTACTATCTGTTCTTAAAAATCCTACATATCCATCTCATAACTTGATTCATAGCTACCATATACAAGCTGGCTTCTCTTCTGGTTAGCAAACTATGATGTGGGGCTATGTTTCTCCTTATCTGAATAATCATCAACGATAGGACCAACAGGCACCTTGGGAGCATAAATCAAGGCCTCTTCAGCAATAAAACCTTCAATATGGCCATCATCAGTAGGACTGCCAAGAACATCCTCTGCAAGGGCTGGAAAATCCTCTGCATCTTCCTCAAAAAGGCACCGATCACAATCTCCCTTCAACTCATCTATCTCTGCAAAAAGAGATTTTACTAGTTCCATTAGCTCACTCAAAGAATCATCTCCCTCCTCATATTCATCCTCATAGGATCTATCATAATCATCCAAATCTTGATCCTGGCCTTCATATCCTTCACAACAATTATAACAGAAAAACTCAGAGGAATAATACCTTTGACAGTGCCTACTGAAGGCTGCATGAAATCCTCCCAGTGAAGAAATGATAGCAGGGGGTAAAGAATGGTACCACTCACGAGCATCCCCTACTAATGATTACATGAACATTTTCAATAATACATCCTCATGATGTATTCCCCACTGATGTATGAGTTCATGAAACCCATGGAGATGTTGAGCAGGGTTGTCCTCTGCATGCCCCCTAAATATAGGAAAATAATCATTGCATTCATCTGGAGTAGGAACAACATTAGGAAAACCAGAAACAACAAAAAAATCAAAAGGGTAAAACCTCTGAGCCAAGAGTTTGTCCATTACGAACCAGTGAAGTTGCCAAATGATCCCTTAACCATGGATTCGCCAGGTGAAAGATATGCAGTAAGAGTGTGTCTGGTCTTTGTTCACCATCAAATACCAGATCTGATCGCTGAGTTCTCTCAAGGGCTTCTAGGTGTAGCCAAAAGTAGCCACACTGAAATAGTGGAGCTAAGACAGTGGAGTCGCTAGGTGCACAGTCACAATCTTGGAGGGCTCTAATGTCTAATGCACCTTTAGAATCATAGGCTCAGTGTCGTTCTATCCCAGGGAAAATATTCAATTTCATCCTCAGCAACGACGCCAGAAATGTTAGCACCAGAATTCACCTCTAGATTGCAGCAGAGGTAAGCCTGATACCCATTAGTTTTGTATGTCACAACTGAATAAATTGAGGTGGTTGAATGGGTGTAGACCCAGGAGAGTATCGCTTTAACTCAAAAAACTGGGCTAGACTATGCATGAACAAGTTAGGTCTTGATCTAACTTCCGTTAGTAAGTTTAGATTAAAATGAGTAGAGGGAAGACTTGGTGAGAATGGTGAATGAGACTTCTATGGGCATCCGACCTTCCAACAGCTCAGAGAAGAAAAATAGGACACTGAAATGTGCCTAAATAACACAGTTACAAAAGCATAGTGATCAAACCTACATCACAATTCTATTGTAACAGCATGACCAGATCCTCCAATTCTGAACTACTTAGTGTGAGAAGGAAAGGATAGCACGGGAATACTGTTTAAAACTAGTGACAATATTGCTATGATCAACACACATCACAAAAACACAAATACCCTCGACTGGATCCTCCAATTCCAAGTGTTTTAGCACCATGTTTACAAAGAGATGGAAACATCTTGACTTTCATTAAACAAGAAATCTCAAGTGCAGATACATAACCAGAGGGACCAATGCTTCATCAAAACTTACAATACGGGAGCCTAACTCCACCATCCCCTTTTCAAAATTACAAAACTCCTTGTACATACTCATAAATTCCCCTCCTCAGCAAAAGTCTTTGAACCCTTAGGGAGTGGCATCTCTTCAGTCAAACTTGGCTGGAATTCCTTCGTCAGACGTCACCTTAACTCGGCATGGCTCACATGAAATTTTTTATGACAGGGAAACCTTGGGTAGACCGCTCTACCCCTGTGGCTAGTCCTTTATGGCTTTTGATTCAATGCTGAGCTAAATCTTTAGCTACCAGCACCTACCTCCATTAATTTCTCTGTTGGGATTAGAGGAGGCCTAGACGATTTGGCACCTGGAGAATGTGGCGACCCCTTCTCTGTGACTAACCGACGTTTTGGCCCTTTTCGCGGCTCTTTCTGCTTCTCCACCTAACATCGGGCTAAGACCATGGACCAAAAATAACCTCCCAAGGTGTTTCGAGACTTCTTTTTTCAGGGATTTTCACTCCCCCTGCCTTCAAATTTCCTGATCCCGAAACTCGCGAAATGAACCTCCATATTGATGGTTAAATTGGATTTAAAAAACCAATGGCCACGATTTATTTCACCAAAAAAACCTGGCCATGTGGCCCTCCTCTTCTTTGGCCCCACTCCATGAGACCCTGAGGCCATGACCATGTGCCTATTCCCCACAAAAGTTTGGGGTTTCCAAATTCAAGAGTTCCCACACCCCTTGCCTAGAGGATCTCCAATGCTCGGATTCACGAAATTATATACCCTGAGATTGGTGGCCAGATTTGATTCAAGACAGACGACCACGAATGCTCCCTCATCAATACAAAAATCCGACTAAGCGACGAGTGCTAGCCCCTTGTCCCCAAGCCTGCTTGATGTGATCGAGAGCTAGGCCCGTGGGCCCAACCCCCGGGGCTTGCATTTCGCGTATCGACGATGGGGAGGAGTCGACCCCTTGTCCTTAAGACTCCCAGTTTCCAAAATCACGACGAGGATTAACTTGTGTTAGCTCCTCCCTTTATCTACGCCATATGTCCTTTGGCTATGTCCCGAGGCTAGACCTTCCCGGGGCATTGACACTTTGTGTATCGCGAGTTCTAATAACTTTTCCCCCAAAAATCCTGAAACTTGATTTCGCGACATGCTTAATATGATGCCACTTTTCCCCTTGGTTGGACGGCCTCGATCATTTTAGCGATATGGGTGCTATCTCCTGTGATAAGCTTCGCACAACTCTGTGATCACAATCACTCAATGGCCATTGATCTGATCCATCGATGAATCCTTGCCGTTGGACACTGAAGCCACCCACCTTCTTGTATTTTTAACCCAAAATGGATTTCTTCTGCATGTTGTGCATTGTGCTCATGGCTGCAACCTTGGATAAAATGCATTTGATGGGGGGGGGTTTAAGCCCCATTTCTTCACATTTTACGCCACGGGCTCAAATATGGAGAGAAAGGACATCATTACAAGAATTGGTGATAACAGGGGGCACCATCATATTATCTTGGCTGTGGATTATTTTACTAAATGGGATAAGGCCATGCCTACCATTAAATCTGATGGTAAGACTGCAACATTTTTCGTATTCAATCAGATTATAGCCCAGTTCAGAATCCCAAAATAAATTATCACTGATCATGGTAGTCACTTCTAGAATGAGATGATGATAGAGTTGGCATATAAACTGGGGTTTACACACAATCATTCTTCCCCTTACTATCCCTAGGAAAATGGACAAGTAGAGGCTGTGAATAAATATCTAAAGACCATTTTGCAAAAAACTGTTAGTCAGAGTAAATCTAACTGGAATGTGATTCTTTACCCTGCAATTTGGGTGTACCAAACCATCATAAAGAATTCCACCGATTACGCCCCATTTCAT
Source organism: Picea mariana (assembly GCA_032191745.1). Lineage (NCBI taxonomy): Eukaryota > Viridiplantae > Streptophyta > Pinopsida > Pinales > Pinaceae > Picea > Picea mariana. The sequence continues at coordinate 4,082 of JASDQU010380080.1, read as the reverse complement.
TTAGTACACAGCGTGGAGTTGATTCTTCCTATTGAATGTGAAATCCATTCTGTTAAGTTGGAAATCGAGCTCCTACTTGACACAACCAATATTGAAGAACACCTCATACACCTAGATCACCTCAATGAGTAGTGTCAAGACATCTCTATGACTATCGAAGTGAATAAACAATGTTTTAAGGTCCAATAGATAAGTCTATTTGTCCTCGATAGTACAATGAAGGTGACTTGGTTCTCATTTATGACCAAGCCAAAGAACCGCTGGGGGTAGGAAAGTTCAACCCCATGTGGCATAGTCCATATATCGTGCGACGTGTCTTATAGAAATAAGCCTATGAATTAGAATATTATGAGGGGAATATGAAGAACGACCCCAGAAATGAGCTCTACCTTAAAAGGTATTATGCTTGAGCCCTCAAAATCGACTATGAGCATTGTATGTTAGTGTATATAATTATTTTCTTTTTCTTTTTTCTTTTGTGTCATCGAATTGATTATTGAGTTTTCCCTTGGTTGGAAGATGTCAACAAAGTCTTCAATATACTTAGGATTCATGGATAGTTCCATTCTTCATACGCGAAACTTGGTTTTCACCACTGTTATCGGGTAAATCGATGAATTCGGACATAGAGTAATCCCCCTAGATCCACCTAGATCTAGAACAAAACACGATAGGACATGGCACTTTCCCTAGGCTCTAATCATCAAATTTACTACCGAACAAAAGACAATACACATACTTTTAAATGTCGCTTCCTTATGTCTTTGTTGTTCCTGTTTCACTCCGGTGCTCTTGTGATATTGATCCTGTAGTGAGACACAAACCAACCAAAGTGAAAGTAGAGAGAGTATATTCAATGACAACCTATGCATATGATCAAGGAATTATGCAATAAAATAAAGATAACTATGGGAAATAAACATGCCACTATATTATATTAATAATAGGAAGAGAGATTACAACCAGATGCCTTGATGTCATAAGGTTCCTTCCAATAGTTCCTTGCTTCGCACACACTTTGATCCAAGAATTCTGAGACTATAGATATGACATCTATCTTGACAAAAGAAAAGTGCAAAGACACTCTAACCAAGCTAATAATTCCAAGCCAAATCCAACTAACTTTCTCCATGAGAGATCCTCTCCTTTTATAAGTTGAAGAGGATAAGGTGAGGAGTTTAGGATGATCCCACTAAATCATGAAAGTGAGTAAGATCCAAACCATTCGGAGGCCACCTCACCATAGAAGCTTCTCCTTCTAGAAGCATCGAGAAAATTCTCACTTTTCCATGTACGAAGGCCACCGCAACCTAGCTATAGTGTAGCCTGCGGAAATTCCACGCCCTAGATATAGTGCAGCCTATGGAAATCAAGCATTTCCACACCCCAGCTATGGTGCAGCCCATGGAAATCCTCCATAATAGGGTTTTTACAGAGGAAAACACAACTTCTTCTCCCTTCTTTCTTCAAGAATTCAGGCCACTAGCCTCTCCAAAGGCAACAGATAGGTTTACATCGTTAACGATCATGAGGGTGACAAAAATAATGTGTAACAGAGAGCCCCCAAAAGTATGAATTTAGAACAGAGTGATAGCTAAAATACTTTGTCGACTGTGTGTAGGGAACAAGGAATAGTGGGTCGGAAACCTACCAACAAACAAGGAAATACAGTACAATAATATATCATCACTGAGGTAGGCATTCCCATACTCAGAATACAAATGACTCAAAGCATAAGCATCGACATGCGAAGACCCATGTCAAGTAATACAGGTCATGGCCACCAAACATACACTGTGGATCCATGCCTTTATGACTCAAATCTGAACATAACCACCAAAATACATTGTGGATCTATGTGTTAAAGACTCAAATTTGAACATAGCCACTAGACATACAATGTGGATCTATGCAACAGTACAGACTAAATATACTCCAACGCAACTAGAATCTGTGAGAAAAGATTCAGGGTCTTCATCTCCACCACTCTATAGTATGAATCTAACCATGTGAATACATGTGCTGAAATCAAACATGGTAGAAACCACTTGATTACCAGTCATTAATGAATATCGTTAACAAGTGAGAGGGAAATCACCATTAATGTCAATGACTCCCAAGGTACACTAGTACAATCCAAGAAATGTGAATCAATGAGCTAAGGTTGAACACTCGATGAAATCTCCCGATCAGGGGTAAATAATGAAAACCCACTGTCAAAAGTGAGGAAACCTACCATTGAGGCATGCAACTTCCAAGGTACCATTAGTTTCTAAGTCTGATTCCTGGATAATGAGTTGAAGTCGACAAGAAAAGACTCATCACAGGAGGGCCTTGATGTATCCCCCATAAATGACATGAAACAGGTAACAAGATTTGAAGTAGACCAGAGTAACAAGTGATTCAGGACTGACTCAGGGATGGTCGATGCAATAGAAGGCTTAAGGAATGTAGAAATGGCTGACACAATAGAAGGATTTATGGGTTGAACTTCTCTTTGAACATATTGATGACACAACAACTGTCTTGGAAAAACTGACTCAACAACAGGGATCACAGACCAATTTGTAATCTTATAAAGGAATATGATCAAGAGATAAGATGATTTTCCAACCTAGACACAAAGCAAGTGAAAGGGTGTCATGTTCAAAGGTGACTCTTCCATGGAATACAGGTTTAGACACATTTCTTTCCCAATTTTTCCCCCACCATTTCTGGCGAGTGCCTCTTTATTTTTATGCAAGCTTGAGGAGGATAACATATGCTTGTTGATGTAATATAATCCTTTGGACGAGTCCCTTGGAGTATATTTAACGAACCCTAGGAAGGAGTGGTTCGGTCCCATATGGCCATTTCGATGTTTGTTTAATGAGTCCAAATAAAGAAAACGCAGGGGTTTTTCATGTTTATAGAGTCTGAAAAACACTTAAAGAGAACTCTCTAAGTTCCTTTTTCGTAAATTAGTTTGATGAGACCAAAAAAGTGATAACCTATCACCCATCAAACGTTTTCTTCAAATACTTTAACGAGCGTGAAAAAAAAAATATCACTCGACAATATTTTCATGTTTAGAGAGTCTGAAAAGAGCTTAAAGGGAACTCCAATGGGTTCCTTTTTCGTATAACCTTTACAAGATCGAAAAAGTGATAAAATTATACTCGGTTACATTCTCATTGATTTACGAGCATGAGAAAGAACAAAGACTAAGCTCGGGATTGTTTTGATTTTACACAAGCTTTAAAACAAAACAAAACTATGCTTGGGATATATTTTATTTTTACACAAGCTTAAAAACTAAACAAAACGATGCTTGGACTTGGTTTCATTTTTACACAAGCTTGAACCAGAAAAAACTATGCTTTCACTTCCCAACACATAAGAAAGGTATGGTTGGTACTTAGCCCCAATCTTAAGAATCTAGCAGCTCAACTTCAGCATGAAGTCCAGATGCTGAAAGAAATGGCCCCCAAGCTTCATTTCGTCCAACTACAAAGGCAGAGGAAAGGAAGCTTCAAATACTAGACGAAGGACTTGACTCAACTGAGAGAGGGAATTTTGTTTCATTTTTTAACGAGCTTGACACAAGAGAAGAACTATGCTCATAACCTCTGTTTCATTTTTTAACGAGATTGTTGCAGGCAAAAAACTATCCTCACAGCTAGTTTCATTTTTTAACAAGATTGAAATCAAAAAATCATGCTCGAGACTCTTCTTGCTCACGGCTTCCAAGAGGACAATACTCTGGAAGGACACCATGTTAAGGGACAAAACTCGGTCATGGCTTCCAAGAGATATTCATTTGACAAAAGAAACACACTCTAGAAGGAACACATGTCGAGGGTCGCGAGAGGGGTAAGGAGGTCATGCTCCAATAGCCCTATCGAAGAGATAACCATGTCAAGTATTGGATCTAGGTCATCAGAAGATGAAGTCATGGGAGACAATGCCACATAATTAACATGTGGTGGGGGCGATACCGTCTGCATATAAGAACCATTTAGGGAGGTAATCCAGTCATGACCGATGAATGAAAGTTGATCAATAGTCACCATTCTTCCATCATGAGGGAAATATCTCACGTG
>JASDQU010380079.1:0-11223 GCA_032191745.1 Picea mariana | reverse complement strand
GATTAATGTTTAATGTAAAATTATCTAATCTAACATAATGCTAAGGTGACAACATTTCTTCCATACTGGGTTGTAGAACACCTAACATTATTATTGTTATATATATATTTAATTGAGTCAACTTTGATTTTTCTTAATGTTTAATGTAACATTATATAATATAACATAATGCTAATGTGACAACATCTCCTCCATACTAGGCTGTAGAGCACCTCACTACTCTCAGTGAAATAAGTTGAGATTTATGATTTCCACTTATTGATTTGACAACTTGGCTGAGTGGATGGCTTCTTAAGATATCGACACCGCATCATGAATTTGTCTCCGCTTTAAAAACCTAAATTGTTCTTCATAAATTACTTCATTCATAATTAGTTTTAATCTTAGGGCTATAATCTTAGCCACAATATTATAAATCACATTACAAAATTAAATGGGTTGAAAGTCATCGAAATATATTCCATCTTGTGTTTTAGGGATAAAGGTAATAAACATAGAGTTTAAGGATCCCGTGAATTTCCTAGAGCTATGAGATTCCCTTACCACATTTAATAGGTCATACTTCAAGAACTCATAAAATCCCATGAAGAATTCTACCGCGAGTCTGTTCGGTCTAGAGATCTTCCCTTTATTCATAGAGCCCAATTATGCGAGAAATTCAACATTTGAAACATCTTCTTGTAATGATTGGTTCATTTCTTCTATAAAGGAGGGAGAGAATTTGGATATCACCTTCAATATTTCTTGAATCAAGCATCTTATTGTTCCTTGAAGATAAAATGGAAATGACAAAACCCTTCCTTTACTTTGTTCTTAAAAGTATGGACCAAATAATTGTCCAAGGGTTTAATCTCCAAAATTGAGTTCAAGTTTTTCTGAGAGTTTGCGTATTGATAAAAAAAAATTCATGTTATTATTTCCCTCGTTAATCTAAATGGATCAACTTTTGAGCTGCTAAGCAACTTCCTCTTGCTCCAGAATTGGATGGTGATTGAATTCCAGATTCCTTTGGTGAAATAATTCTTCGTTTGAAAAGGAGCTCGAGACATTATTTGAGTATAACTTTTTGATCTTTTGTTTTGCCTCCTTCAATACTGAGTGAGCCTTTTCTCTGAAATATTTGGCCCACTTATTCGTGGTTGATTTGATTCTAGAAATATTTTTGACTAAATGGAACATAAACGAGGATGTACAGGAGGGTGATAGATGTACCCAGGTTTCCTCTACCAACTTCCTGTAGTCTTATTCCTTGAAACATGCATAGTTAAACTTAAATGGAGAGGAAGGATTTTCTTGCCCTGGATCCAATTGAAATAAGACCGGTGAATGATCAAACATACCTCCCATAGACACCCAAAGATTTAATTGAAATGATCCTTCCATAAAGCTTTAGTTACCAGAAAACGATCCAATCTTTTTGAGACCACAACTACGTTTTCTTGGAAGTTCCACCACGTCGACACCAACTTCACTGGTTCAACGTCGACCAACCTATGCTTTTCAAAGTACACAAAAAATAATTTGCTCTATGGTTCTATTTTGTAATTATCTCCCCAAATTTATTTCATTGACAATGTTAGACTTAAATCTCCACCGATGATGTTGAGAGGGTCATCCCACACCTTGGAAGCATATAGTTTTTCCTAGAAGGGAATGTAGTCCGGGTATGGCCCATACATATTTATCACTATGAACTTGAGACCCAAATATTTGACTTCCAAATGAACCAAGATGGTTGAATTGAGTGAGGACGTGGAAAGGGTTTTGAGGGAAGGACTCAATCTTGTTAGCATACCTCCCGACTGTCCATCTACATCCATTTGGATCCACCATACAAAAAGACCAATTTTTTAGCCAATCCAAGGCGTCTCTTGCTCTTAAACCATCCACCATAGTTTCCTGAAGCAAAATAATATTGGCTTAAGACTCACACTAATTCGTTTGAGGGATAAAGTTTTTCAGGCGCCCATAACCCCTCTCGCATTGAAGGAGAGAACTATAATGAGGAAGCCTTTTTTAGGGATTTACATGTTCCAAGGGTCCTATAAATGGTGGTTCGTTTTCATTTTTTAATGTCCAAAACAACCTTTTGTTGATATTTCAGTAGGCAATATTTTCTTCCAACATGATTAGTTTGTAAGGGGTCAAGTGATAAACCTCCTTGCGATGATGATCCCTCTTTGAATTTTTAGTGCAAATGCAATCCATATACCTTCTTTGGAGAGGGACCACATTCCACTAGTTTTAAAATTGGTTTGGGTTCCTCCTCTCCATATCCTCCAACACTAACATATATTTGCAAGGAAACAAGGCGCCTCGGGGGATGAGGTGGAGAGGTTAGTGTGTCATTAATGCACTTGCAAGAGGGGATAGAAGGGGATGGGAAAATTGTCATGGGAGGACTCCTTACCTCTTCCACTTCATTATTTTTCTCAACCATGTCAAATCATCTTTGGAACCACAAAATCCATCAAACCCTATCCCTAAAAGGTGACGTCAAGGCTAGAGGGTGATGTAAAGAACCAATATGGTTCTTACCACCGACATCCATCATAAATGGAATGAATAACTGTAATCCATATTAGACAATAAATATATTGAATATGAATATATATAATGAGATAAAATTAGATAATATACGATGAATAGATGTACAATGTGAGTGCCAAATATATAGAGAACCTAAAGGCACTTGTGGTGACCATCCATGAAAGGATGCATCCCTTAGATAATTAATAACTATTTATTATTATTATCACTTAATATTATATATATTTTGTATTTTACATTACCTTCCCCTTAAAAATGCTTTTTCCTTAAAGCATGATTAGAGAAGCACCTATCTCTTGTTCTAATTCTAACTGAATTCTCATGATCTTTTGTTTTTGTAGTTGCAACACTTGATGAAACAAAACGATATAATCTTTGAATTCTTGAAGTAATATGATGCATCTCTTTGGAAGTGATCTTTCCCAAATCTACTTTCATTGGAATTGTTTGAGGATTGATTGTTCAGATATGATTTCTTATTTTAGGCTTCCATAGAAGTTGTCGATTTTGTCTTCGTTCTTTTTCAATGTTGTAGTTTAGTTGTTGGTAAGAAGAAAATTGTTTTTATTCCTCTTGACCTTGTTGTTGGTCGTAATGACTCCTTTGATTTGGATGACGGTAAGGCACCCAAATCTCTTCTGAATATTGTTTATTGGATATTTCTTCAACTTTTGATGTTTCTAGTAATTCAATTGGATTGGTGTTTGTTTCTTTCTTTAAGGTTTGGATTGTTTGAACTAGAATCTTCTCTATTTCAATTGATTTAGTCATTGTTTCTTTGTGATCTAGCTCTTCTTGTAAAGACTTCTTATCATGTTTTTAGATTTCTAATTTGGTTAAGTAAGTCTTGATTATGTCGTATTAATCATAAAAGTTCTTCTTTATTTCCTCACTTGTCGTCTTCATTTTTTTATTCCAAATTTTCTATTATTTTGTTCTTTAAACTTTTAATTTGTGCAAGAAATTGTTGATTAAGTATTCTTAAGCGAGAGGTTTCTTCATCTTTTTCAGATAATTTCTTCTCATTCTTTAACTTATTGGTTTTTTCAACCAAGCTTTGATTATGGTTCTTTAAACGACAATTATGTTCATCTTTCTCTGTTAATTTCTGAATGAGATCACGATTAGCTTGTTCTAACTTCTGATCCCTTTGCTTCTTATCTTTTTCCTCATGTATTTGTACCAATAAATTTGGGTTATGTTTTTTTAAGAAATAAATGTCTTTGTCTTTTTCTGGTATTTTTCCCTCAAGATTTTGTTTTTGTCTCTCTTCTTGGTTTTTTTTCATTTTCTCCAACACCACTTGAAATTATAAATTTTTGTTGTGTTGTTGATAAAGAATTAGTTGGTTCAATTTTTTTTTTATTTTCACTTCCCAATGCATGCCACCTTGATTTTCTACTAAAGTAAAAATCTTTTTACAATATGGACAAGGGCGAGTTCCATTTATAAGGCCCTTTTCATACTCTTCCTCTTTTTCACAATAGATAAATTTTGCCGAAAATGTTTTTTTTGTAGATGTCATAGTTCACTTCGTATTTATTTTTTATAAATGATAAATGTATGAATTTCAAGAACCCACTTTTAAAACAATACACTTTTCACTTTTTTTTTTTTTTAAATCCTTTAACTTTCCTCTTGTGGATATCTCTAACTCCACAATATTTTATATGATATCGTCTTTTCTTACTTTTCCTATATGACTATCATTTACACAAGTTAATTGGGCACATTATTATTTTTCTAAAATATCTTTTGACTTTTATTGAATTAATATTACTCCAAAAGACCTAGGTCACTAACTTTTTATTTTGGCTTCAACCCCACCACTTGTATATAGAAAGTTTTAAAAAGTTACCACTATAAATTCATTTTTTTATAAGGTAGGGAAAATACCATGGGCCAATGGTTTACCAAAACCATGGGCTTGTAAACCACCCATAGTAAAATCAAAATTTACTCTTCCTTCTACTTTGGAATATTTTCTTTTTTTATTCTTTCTTTCTTTTTTCTTCTCCCTTTTTTTTTCCTTCTTCTTGATATCTCGTAATAACTTATAATTTCTTGCAAAGTTTTTTTTTTCAATGTTAATGTTTTTATGATGTTTTTCTTGGTCAAAGACCTGGATAAATTAGAGAAACTAAGATTTTTTTTTTGTATGAGGCTACAAGCCTGTATGGCCAATGGATAGGATCAACAAAAAAGCTTTGATACCAATGCAAAAAAACCAATCTGGTTCTTACCACCGACATCCATCATAAATGGAATGAATAACTGTAATCCATACTGGACAATAAATATATTGAATAAGAATATATATAATGAGATAAAATTAGATAATATATGATGAATAGATGTACAATGAGAGTGCCAAATATATAGAGAACCTAAAGGAACATGTGGTGACCATCCATGAAAGGATGCATCCCTTAGATAATTAATAACTATTTATTATTATTATTATTATTATTATCACTTAATATTATATATATTTTGTATGTTACAGGTGACATGATAGGCCTTCAAAGGCCACATCCAAGTGCAAGATGTTTGCAATATTGTCCCCAAGTGATGCTAAGGTGCCTCCAAAGGAAACATCCTCCATCCTATGTGCACAAGAGCTCCGGGGTGCTCTGCCCAACCTGTGGGATTCTAGTCCATATGAGTGGAATAATGACCAGAACTACTCAAACCAATACCATTTGTCCATTTTCTAAGGTTATGAGAATGTGAGAGCCATTGTCTAAGGGTGGTGAGTCATTGGATGATCCACTTTTCTCCATCACATGTTCCAAAGTCTTGTAATAAAGGCACAATGTCCTGGGTGCAAGCCCAAGACATCCATCAAGAACCATGTCAGGGCCATCCAAAACAAGCCAAAGTATAAGACAAGGTCAGTCAAAGTTCATAATAAACATTAGTCCTTAAAACATGCGAAGTAAGATGCAACTTAATACATAAGCCATGTAAAATGATTCACCCTAGTATCCCCTTCACACATCACACCATCCAGGACCCCATGTGAGTTACCAAGTATAAGTATGGGAGGGTCTTGATACAGGTGGATATCAATGGCCACCCACCTCTTCCAACTAGATCACATGTAGTTTTCATTTTGGAAGTTATTTTCCTAGCTTTTCGGGTCCTGAACTTCCGGGGTCATTTTGAGGCCCTAAAAAACATTTTTTTGGGATTGCCACAATCACATTGGAAACATACTCAAAGTGTGACGACATAATGTCTATTCCTCAGATAGACCTTTCCAATGGGATATCGTGCGCCTAAAATGAAGATTGTATGCAAAAGTTATGACCTCAAGAAATTGATGTACCAACTCACCCCAACGGGGCCCACTTGACTTTTGGCGCTTCATCTCTTAGGGTTAGGTTTTTGGATATCTAGGGTTTTGGCAATCATGTTTGATGTAAAAAGGCCTTTGGAGCCTCATTGTACTCATCTTCTTGTGAATGAGCGCAACCATCACATCTCTTCTTAGAGATAAGCCACCACAATTCAAGCAATCTTGTTTCAGTCTGCATTTTACATTTTCAACATATTTCTTTATTGAATAGAAGCCAAGTTTTACTGTATCTCTATTATTGTTCCTTATATCTATGTGTTAATAATATAGATCTGTATTAATTTCTTTCTTCTGATAAAATCTAGATTAGGTCTTCATCCAAACCTATTAGGTGTGCCACCTAGATAAGAAATAAAATAACCCAAGTAGAGGGATTGGTACCGAGAGTGACAAGGGGAAGTAAAAACCCATCGAGAGTAAGTGTGAATGTGATACAGTATTAGGGATTACTTCATGGCTTATGGTATCCATTTATATGAGCTCCTTTTTAGAGGGATTTCTTTCTTTCTTGAGATACCCTTTCCTTGGTAATTTTTTCATTTCAAACCCGTTATTTTCCTTTTGATACCCAATTATCATTTACAAGTCCCCTTTATAAAGTTTCAAGCTTCGTTCCTTTAATTTTTACTGAGAAGTAGTCCTTTATAATTGAAATGGGAGATTACCATTTCAAGGGGTATAGCTCATATTGAAATGTGAGATTACCATTTCAAGGGGTATAGCTCAATATGGTCTAAGGAATTAATGGTGGCCTTTATAATTTAGCAATAACATTTACATAGAGAAACTAGATCAACCTCTGGGCCTTTAATCCCTTCTTCTCATGAGAGAATGGACCATAGACAAATTTTAGGATATGTGAAAGGCTTTAAGAAAGAATGTGTTAAGTATGAATGGGAATGTAATGTTTCCCTTGGGATCCCCCCTCAGTATTACCCATTTTTCCTAGGTGGTGACAACACGGGAATAAGGAACAAAATATGACCACCAAGGTGAAACAAGGAAACTGACACAATTTCCCAAACCAATGATCCATTATCCAACTTCAACCAAGGATATTCACCCACATGCTCGATAAATTAAGTACAACACTTTGCACGAAATAAGGACTAACATACCTCATGGTGATAATGGCTTACCGTCTCCCATACTTTGGGTTGCTTGAATGTGACGAGCCTTGGTTGATATGTGTTGGGAGGAAAATGAGGGGGGTTGTTGGGCTACCATCTGTGGACATGATAATCATTATCATCATGGTGTATATTATTTTCTCGATTGTGGGCTTCGAGACATGATCTCCTCTAGTTACCCCTAGGCATGGGGGGGTAACATGGACCAAAATTCTTGGGTTACCATGGAATGTTGGAATTATAAGTTTCATAGAAATCTTGGAGATTGTTTTGGTAGGACTATGGAAATCAACACATCATACAATTCAAGTACTTTGAGTATTGTAGAAAATATATTGGTGGACATGGATATTTAATAAGGCCTCTCTTAAAGTATTGCGACAGTTATGGGTGACCAAACTCATCGTCATATCTTGAATCATATTAAGGTTTCGTTCAAATGTGCATGATATCATAATTTATTATCAACATGTTGTAGAGTACTGTAGTTTTAAATTTTCCAAGAAGATATGGAAAACAAAGTCTCCAAGTGAGATTGTGGACTTGAAGGATCCTATAGTCTCAAGGAAAGAGGAGAGTCTAGGGATGGAACAAAGACAATGGAAGAGCATTCTCAAATAAAAATTGAAGTAGAAAAGACAACTCAAAGGAGTCATTTGAGGAGATTCAAAATGTTCTAGATATTGCATCATAGGGAGAGTCATTAAATCCATAGGACAATCATGAAATTAAATAAGAAGTATTTTTAGGTAATTCATTTGTAACCGAATCAAACTCTACTTGTCCATCCAAATATGAGGGTTTTGATGTTAGGTAAAATGGATCTTAGCCTCTTCCCTCTAAAGTGGGTAGGTATGTTGTAGGGGGGGAATTTGGCCCATGAGAATAAGAGAATAAAGATGAAGGCCAAAGATAATAAGGTTTGTGAAAAATAAAATGATAATATTCTCCCATAACTTGTTGATAAGAACGAGGATTCAGATAGTTCTAAAATTGGGTCATCATCTGATAGTTATAGTTAGAATGACATCGAAAGTCTTGCAAAAAAATCCTAGGTACTAGCTTAGGTCAAGAAAGAATGATAGAGAGAATATTTAGGACTGTATTAAAGGTGATCTAGGGTGTGATCCTATTACAAAAACCCATCAAAGTAATCCAGTGAGAAAAGAATTTTTTCATCATGCCTAAGAAAAATCCCTAAAGGATATTTAGAAAGTGAAACAAAGGTCTTTTAAAGGGGTCCTTAGAGAAGGGATAAACCCCTCCAAGGTTTCCCAATGATTATTTGAGCCCTTAATGTAATGGTTTGTATATCCCTTCTAAAATACTGTCCCTAGCTATATTGGTGGAAGTCAAGAAACATGATGTTATTTTTGACCAAGAGACTATTGGGGTAGGCCTAAAGAAGGTAGTAGGATATAGGAAAACTATTTAAATGGTGGGATATTTTAGCAATTGATGCAAATGGTTTTCTGGGGGGGCTTATTACTGGTTCGAGAACAAGTAATATACACTTATTGAAATCTTCTTTTATTGTAATTTTTGTTGGATATGTGTTTCATCTTTTGCCGGTAGACTTAGTCACATCCCAACCGAGGTTTAGGGGATATCCTATGAATGAAGGTGGATCCACCCCCTTGGTTGTAGGGGCATGGGGGGAGAACAAGGACCCCATCCGAGGGTTTAGTGATGGATCCCCTAAGGAATTTGTTTTGATTTGTTATGTATTATTTCGGCCAATGGTTTCACCTCATTGTAATATAATCTTGGTTAAGGGATTATGGTTGTAGTCTAATCCATGTTAACAAATTAGGGTTTTGGATGTTGTGGAATACATAAATATTGTAATGTGAATAGTGAAGTAAATACAACGAGATAGAGAGAGGTGTAGATCTCAATTATGTTGGTTTTCCTGATTAAGGGTTTCTAAAGTAAATATTTACGTATTGCGCATGTGTGTCATTGTTATTTTTATTTTATAGATTCCTTTATTTCTAGGGTTTACATCATTCTATGAAGAGAAATGGTATCTTGGGTGTCTTATAAACCTATTCTTGAGTGGGAGATTTGTATAGTGAATCTTGTGTAGATAAAAATGGTAGGTAGTTCAAGAATAGAAATAGAGAATTTTAAGAGCTAGAGATTCAAGTTATGGAAGCTAAAGATGGAAGATCTTTTTGTAGATAGATAACCATGAGTTCTTGTGGATCCAAGTACAAAACCTACTATTATGGTGAAAGAATATTTGGAAAATATATAAATAAAGGTGATAAGTATGATTTGAATTTTCCTCTTAGATTTGGTATTGCTAAATGTATCTAGAGAAGATAGTGCAAAGAAGTTGTTAGGTAAGTTAGGGAATTTGTATCCATCAAAGTCCTTGGTAAACAAGTTGTTTCTTCAAAGGAATATATATCATCTTAGGATATATGATGGTGACTCTATGATGGATCATATAAATTTATTTAATACTATGGTAAGTCAAGTTGTCTATATTGATATTAACATGGAGGAAGAAATTAAATGTATTACCTTGTCATGTTCTTTGTGAGACTCTTTGGATAATTTGTTTGTAGCAATCATTAGTACTACTCAATGCACATTAAAGGTTGAAGATGTAGTTGCATCCTTGTTATCAAAGGGAATGGAGATAAAATCCATGGAGGGTGTGGCCAAGGATGTTTTTTTATTTTTAAGAGGTCGTCCCTAAGAGAGGAAAAAAAGTCTTTGAGGGGCATATACAAATATATAGGTAAATCTAAATCTCTGGAAATATACAAGGAAATGTTGGAAATGTGGTAAAGTTGAGCACTATAAGAAAGATTGTAGATCAAAGAATATTGGTAAAATTATTTCATCCTGATGATGAACCAGACTTGAGGTTCGAAACAATGACTCTAGAAATTCTAATGCAACACCCTCTGAAGTCTTGATTTATAAAAATGTCGATAAAATTAATGGGTCTAATGATTCCCCTTCCATAGAAACAAAAACCTCCATATAAGAAGGAGGTGATGTTTACTTGGAATCTACAACTACGAATTTAGATCATGATGTATGGTTTATTGATTTAGGTGCTTCATTTCATATTACTCCTCACAACAAGTGGTTTGTGAATATGAAAATTACAATAGAGATGATGTTTTCATAGGAGATGACTAAACAACCCAGATGATGGGATGTGGAAGGGTTAAGTTGTTTCTCAAATATGGAAGGATTATAAATTTCCCTAGGGTTAAGCACATTCTATATCTAGACAGAAACATGATATTTGTAAATACAATGGGTGATGTAAGTGTGCATACTATTTTCAAAAGGGAAACATGCAATATGGTTTGTTGAGAAATGGTGTTGATGAGGGGAGTTCATATTGGAACTTTGTACAAGTTGTTGGGAAGCACTGTTAATGATGGGAGTAATAATTCTATGTTGAAATTACTAAGGCAACTGAGAGGGGGGGGGGTGAATCAGTTGTTACTGTGCTTAAACAATATTAAGTCTATTAAGCCATTTTTCATCTTTCATCAAGTGACCATCAATATTATACATAATATGAACAACATAAATAATGAGCATCAATCACACATAAGATATACACAGAGACAAATTTTCATGAGGAAACCCATAAAGGGAGAAAACCTCTTCTTCTTCAAAATGATAGGAAATATTTTAAGTTTTGTACATCATCTATGTTTGAGCACCAAATCAAAGTGAGGCTACTACCTCTGTTTTACAAGGTCCAACTTGTTGAGAGCACCAACTCTCTGGTTTCTCTAGCACTGACTAGAAGGAAGCACCAACTCCCTGAGTGTTCCAGCACCAACTGGATGGAAGCACCTAATTCCACTTATACAAGCACTAACTTGTTTGAGAGAAACAACTCTCTGGTTTCTCTAGCACCCACTAGAAGGAAGAACCAACTCCTTGGGTGTTCCAACACCAATTGGATGGAAGCACCAACTTCCAGTTACACAGGCTCCAACCTGTATAACAGAGAACACTTGTTCTCCCTTGCACCACCCTGCCACCCTGGCTTCTCTGGCTGCAACCAGATGGAAGCTACAACTCCCTTTGTTCAAGAACCCACTTGAACCTCTGAGGACAACAGTCCTCCCTAGCACCTCCCAACCACCCTGAAATATAAAACTTTGCTTTCTGTGAATTTATTACAGTGATTCAATA
>JASDQU010380074.1:1208-11224 GCA_032191745.1 Picea mariana | reverse complement strand
CTGATAAACAAACACAATGGTTCAAATGGTTACCCTTGGCAGAATGGTGGTATAACACTTCCTTTCATACTGCAACAAAAATGACACCATTTATGGCACTTTATGGATACCACCCTCCTTCCATCACTTCTTCTCTAAATGAAAAATCTAAGGTTCAAGAAGTAGAAGATCACATTGAGAATCAACAACAAGTTCTCCAAATCTTAAAGGACAACCTGACCATGGCACAGAATCGCATGAAACAACAAGCAGATCAACATCGTAGTGAAAGAAGTTTTGAAGTAGGGGATTGGGTATTTTTAAGACTACAACCATGCAAAGAGATGCCCCTCAAGCAAACCAAGAAGGATAATAAATTATCACCAAAATACTATGGCCCTTATAAGGTGTTGCAAAAGAATGGTACTATGGCATACAAATTGGAGTTGCCTGCATCTTCACGAGTACACCCAGTTTTCCATGTTTCATGCTTAAAGAAGGTTATAGGCGACAAGATCCCAGTTCAAACTATATTGCCAGAACTTGATGAGGAAGAAAAAATCATATTGGAGCCTGAAGCCATCACTGACACAAAAATTCGCCAGCTGAGGAATAGATCCATTTCAGAGTATCTCATTAAATGGAGGAAACTACCGGCTGAAGATTTCACTTGGGAGGATGAGTCTTTTATACAGAAGCATCCAGAGTTACTCAAGTGTTGCGGACAACACTTGTCTCAAGGGGAGGGGCATGTTAAGCCCTAATATTGGCTCATTAGCCCTTAATTGGGGCATATTATATTAGTAATGTTATTTTATTTATGTCACCTTTAGGCCATTAGTTGTAATTATACCTCCTAGTCTCCTATATATACCAAGGAGACATTTTCATTTTCAATCATCTTGTACTTGAACATTTAAGTGGGGTAAAAGGAGGTTACCCCTCGAAGAGGCTTATTATCTGAAATTATCTCTTTCTCAAGGCATTGAGTACTTTTTCTGAGGATTTTCTATGCTATATTGATATTTGGTTCTTAACATAAGACTTCAGTTACAACTCAACATTACACTTTAGTTCTAAAAGAGTGTTGGAGAAATTTATGTTTTCAACACAATAGTTCTATTTTAGACTTTTTATTTTTACCATCACTATTATGCATGCATGCATTCCTAAGGAAAACTAACTGCTTGATTGCTTTTCTTAATTATGGAATGATTTTCCCTATGTATGAGTGGATTCCACTCATTCATTGTATCATATTGATCATGATCTATGTATCAATCACCAACTCATTGGAGTAGTGTGAATATATTTTCTCATTCTTCCATATTGAATCTCTCTTTCTTTCTTGATAAGCTTTGTTTGCACTTGCTTTAGCTAGATCTCCTGTGCAGGTTTCCATGAAACACTAACATGGTATAAGAGCTATGCTGCTTGGAGCAAGCCAGACAAGCCAAAGAATAAGGAAAATTGGGGTTTCGACAAGCTAAATCCTTGGTCATACCTTTCAGCAGTTATTCCTCCAAAAATATTATGTTTTTTAGGAAACGGCTCATGGCTCATAAAATTGGTTTCTGGGTTGTTTGGTGACAAGCTCGAGACGACGGTGGTTCACTGTGATAATCAAAGTTTCATAAAATTGTCAGAGAACCTGGTATTTCATGACAGGTCAAAACATATTGACATGAGGTACCACTACATTTGAGACCTGGTCCAGAGAAAAAATGTAAAGTTACAGTACATAGCCACAAGCGAGCATGTAGTTGATATCCTGACCAAGCCTCTGACCTCGAGACAATTTCTGCAGCTGAGAGGCAAGCTTGGTGTGGCTGAGAATGACTCCCTCATTGAGAGGGAGTGTTAAATTTAGCAGCATCGACAGTCATTCTCCAATGAGAGGCCATATGGGCCACCCTGAGGCTAGCCAAGGAGTTTTGGAGAATCAACCAGTCTTGTGAGGTATTGAAAAAATCCAAGGGGAACGTACAACCTCTGTGAGTCAAACCAAAAGTTAGGACGAATGATATGCTATGTAAGTCTAATGCAAAATTCAGGGGGAACGTACAACCACTGTGAGCATAGACAGTCTAGTGCAAACGTCAGGGGGAACATAAAACCTCTGTGAGCATAGACATACTAGTGCAAAAGTCAGGGGGAACATACAACCGTTGTGAACCTAGTCAAGCCTTGTGAGCCATGAGCTAAAGCTAGAAACAAACGATATTCCTAATATTGAAAACGTTATAAATGTATTGATCTATTGCGTTGGTACGTGTAACATTATCCACCATGAAGAGAATTTTGAATTTCCTTGTAAAGAGTCAAGTTGTAACTAAAGTCTCATGTCTAGTTCTATTTTAGAACTAAAGTGTAATGTTGAGTTGTAACTGAAGTCTCAAATCTATTTCTATTTTAGAACTAAAGTGTAATGATGAGTTTTAATTGAAGTCTTAAGTCTAGTTCTATTTTAGAACTAAAGTGTAATGCTGAGTTGTAACTAAAGTCTTAAGTCTAGTTCTATTTTCGAACTAAAGTGTAATGTTCAGTTGTAACTGAAGTCTCAAGTCTGGTTCTATTTTCAAACTAAAGTATACCAGTCTCAAATCTAGTTCTATTTTCGAACTAAAGTGTAATGTTGAGTTGTAACTGAAGTCTCAAGTCTAGTTCTATTTTCGAACTAGAGTATACCAGTCTCAAGTCTAGTTCGAACTAAAGTATGAAGCTGAGTTATGATTAAAGAATGCAAACACGTTACTATTTCAAGCCTTTCCTCTTCTCCTCTTTAGCCTATATAAGTAGAGGTTGATCCCTCTCTTCAACACAATTTTTATATGCAGGTTAAGGGAGAAGCAATAGAGGAGTATATCAGTGATAAAGAGGAAGCATACCAAAGGAGTGTATCAACATTGTATATCAGCAATAGAGGCTGCATATCAGAGGCATATATCAGCAACATATCAGTGTTGTATATCAACAATAGAGGCAACATATCAGAGGTGTATTTCAGCAAGGTCTCTTAGGTCTTTGTCAAGTTAGAGTCATCTTGGCAAGATCTTTAAGGGAAGAACATTCATGGTGGATATTTGTAAGTGATCTTACATTATTAATGCAATAAAGGAATGTCGTTTGTTGGGGTTTTTCTCCCTGTACAAGGTTTCCCCAGGGTATATGTGTTGTTGATGTGCATGCTTACTTATCTACATAGTTATTGCTATTCAGTTATGATTTGGTATTGTTGAAGTGTATTAAGATGGAATCAGAGTGTTGAAGAAAATAAAAGAATTAGTCTGCATAAGAAATCAAGATCATAATTTAGCAGCAACAACTAGAAGTTTATTTTAGCATTCACCATATAGATGAAGAGCGGAAGATTTCATTTTCTATATTGAAGTTATAGGGCCATTCTTTAACCTGGTGGGAAAGCCATACAAAAACACTTAGGTTGGAGGGTGATCCTCCACTAACTAGGTGGGAGGACTTCAAAACCCTCATCAAGTCCCAATTCTACCCTATTGGGTATGTAGAGGATTAATGGATCCTATGGTACTACTTTAGGCAGAGGCAGGGATAGAGTGTATAGGAGTACACCACTGAGTTTAGAAATATGGCCATCATGTTGGGTATCTCTCCCAAGAACCCATATGTATTCCTCAAGTATCTTGAGGGTTTACACAATCATCTACAAAAGCATGTGATGCTCTTCAAGCCAAGAACAATAGATGGGGCATGTGTATAGGAACAATACCTGGAAAACATAGGCCAAAATAAGGGGCATCCAAGTGGTTCAAAGAAGAAAGAGCATCAAGAAGATTCCAAGGAGGGGAAGAAGAAGTGGAAAGGGGGGAAATATAAGAAGACACCAACCACTACACATCGGTGCAAAGATCCCAACAACCATTGCAATCATTGCAACGTTGATGGCCACACTAAGAAAAAATGTTGGAAACTACATCTAGAGCTGAACTCGAAGAATCGTAAGAAGGAAGGAAAGAAAAAGAACCTTCTAGCCACATATTTGAGTAATCAGTTTGAAAGTACCTCGGATGTGGATAAAAAAATTTCTGCACATCTATGCAGAAGGAGGTGAATCTAAGTATCCTTCATCACCAGGAAGAGAAGGAGATGACCAAGATCTTCCACATCAAGATTCAAGTCAAGAAGACCAACATAGTTTCTCTATCCAACTCTGGTTCACAAGTTGTTCTCAGAGCAACAGATCTGGTCAACAAGCTTGGATTGGAGGTTCACGATAATCCTAACCCATATCCATTGGATTGGGAAAACAATGATGTAGAGAGAAAGGTAAAGGAACAGTGTAAGATTAAATTTTTCGTAAGTGATGATTTTATTCATGAAGTGGAATTGGATGTAGTACCCCTTGATGTATGTGGACTAGTGTTTGGAATCCCTTACATGTATATGTGGGATGCAATATTCATATGAAGAGCCAACCAATACCGAATGATTAAGGATGGGAAGTCCTATATCAACAATTTTCATAAAGGAAAGTCAAAGATCGCATTGGTATGAGAGGATGTCGCGTCATCCCCCATTACTCATGCATATGGGGCTAACCACATAAGGAATTTCAAGAATATTCTATAAGGTCCAAAACCCTACCACAATTAAGGGTTGAGAAAGTAAAAAACCTACCTCTAGATCACTATTGGGCTATGTTAAATACCAGGTCACTAGGAGGAGAAGGGGTTCCATTCTTTTGCATTGTATCTTCGTCCATAACTAGCAAAACATCTGAGAGTGTTATTCCGTGAGCATAACATAGGAGGAGAGATTTTGTAGTAGCCATACAGACCACAGGTCAAATGAAACTCCATAGAGAGTGCATCTTTATTTGTACTTGCATCATTTCTATACCAAAGAAAATAGAGCAGAGCAACCTCACCTTCTAGCTGGGTTTTCTCTCGTATTGGGTTTCCCAAGTCATATCTCATGTTCAATTATGGATGTTGTGTGTATTTATTTATGTTCTCTATTATTTGCATTTGAACTATTTCATACGGGTTTTTTAAGAAAAAAATCAGTAATCAAGAGTACGATATCTAAAGGAAAAATAACCTTAATAGTAAAGATTTCAGTTATTTATTAGATCCCATGTGATGAACTGTTTTAGTGGAATATCCACGACATTTTGCAAATCATCAATACTCATCAAATATTATATCTATTAAAATATTAGAAAATGTTAGAGGATTTGTTATTCATGAGCATTAGTATCTTTCCTAAGGCCTCCCAACACAACAAGGAGTGGATCATCAATACTCATTGAATACTATATCTATTAAAATATTAAAAAATGTTGGAGGATTTGTCATTCATGAGCAATGGTATCTTTTCTAAGGCCTCCCAACACAACAAGGAATGGATCAACAATCAACTAAAATGGATTAGGGCGTTTTTGTTTAGAGGATTATAAGTGACAAGTGCATCCTATTTCAATGTGGTATAATCTAACACAAACACATAAAAAGCAAAATGCATTATAAAGATGTAAAATTGCATGGAATATGTTTAATGTTGTGTGAACATTGCAAGCAATATTTTTAGTCTTAAAATATGGCATGAAAAAAATAATAACTTATAAGTACATAAATGATTGATTGACATACTACTATATTCTCTTGCGACATAAAACAACACATCGCAATCAATCTACTTTCGCTAGAATTTAACCTAAGTATTTATTTGGGCAAACCACTTATAAGTAGGTGTGCAATACTTATTGGACACATTCTATTTAATGCCCCACACATTTCGGGAAAGAATTTTTCAAGTATTAAACCACCTACATTTAATAAATAGACTTGAGAATACTTAGATCTACATCAATCATTTGTGAATAAATCCACCTTTTGGGTTGACCTGCAATCGCATTGGTATATTAAAAATCAATTTGCCTTAATATTGCAAGGCACGTTAATTCATTTGGAAACCATTTTGATCACCAATTCACTACGGGATGATATGCAAAAGGTGATGGATTTGTTGTCATTGCACATGATGGAATTAAGTGTCTACTCTCCTATGTTTTAGTAGTTAGTTTTCAATTTTGAGGCAGAGGTTGTAAAAGATCATTTTACAAGTTCTAAATATCACTGGTCAATATTGTCCTATTATTTTACAAGTTCTAAACATTAGTCCTATTATAATTTACGACTCTAGTTTTACATAGTAAATGCTATAATTAGAAATATGGATAAAAATTTGTCTTCACAAGTGAATTGTGTGATGGTTTAAATATGCAAAGAATTAAAAATGCATATTCACTTTTAATCTCACCCATAACAAAAAAAAAAAAAATATTATTATTATTATTTATTATATATTTATATTTAATTATCTTATATATATATATATATATATATATATATAATTAAATATTAATCAAAAAATTCTTCAATAATATGTCTCAAAAATAGTGTTAAAGAGAAGGTTGATCACCAAAATAACTAGGGATGGCACATTTGACACCCATATTTTATTCTCCATGGTTTCCTTGTCTAGAAAATCTCTCTACTTGATGTAGAACCTAATATGGTGTCAACAACATACGTAATGGTGGTTTAATAAGCCGGTTCGGGTATTTCTTCAACTAGTTTGTATTGGTAAATTAAAAATCAATTTGCATAAGATTGGAAGGCATGCTAGTTCATTTTGAGATCATTTTGAACATCAATTCACTATGGAAATGAGATGTGACATATAAGGTGATTAATCTATTATCAAATCAAGCGTCTCCTCTATTTTTAGTATGCAGATTTCAAAAGGCGAAGGACACAAAATCTTAACTTTATAGGTTCTAAATATTACTTGGCAATATTGTCTTATTATAACATTAATAAGATAGCATTACACATTGAAGGGCACTTTGAAAAACATGGATAAAGATTTATCCTGACAATTGAGTCGTTTGATTGTTTAACTCAGTTGTTTGATGGTTTAAGTAGGTAAAGAATCAAAATTGCATATTTACTTTTGGTTTCAATCACAAATCACATAAAAATTGTTTATATCAATATATATTACAACTAAGTAATATTTTGAGCATTGCCTTGGATTGGATCAACTCAAATAACTTGAGATTGCATATTAAATATATATATCTTGTTTTTTTATGATTGTTTTGTATTTGAAGTAAGATATTTTTTTTTTTAAATCACCTTTATCTCATTAATAAGGAGTTTTTATTCTTCTAGCCTTATTACAAAGGATCAATATATTACTTGCTAAAATTAAACCGATATAAGAAAAACATCATGCTACTCCACCATTCAAACTAAACCCAAAAGATAAGTCAAAATGATTCCTCTTACTAATGTCCCATAATAGTTATCATGTACACTTGCTTGGTAATTAGAATCGAAATTATCACTCCTAAAAGTATTCCGCATTTGCCTACATGGTTTTATGCATAAACCTAGAGGGGAGTCGGGACTAACCAAGGCATTCTCGGTTGGTGCCGAGGTGTATAGTTTACCAAACCAACAAATTGATGAAGCGACTATAGCGAAAGAATTTTGATTTTTTCACACACCTTCGTTCTACGGGCCCACCGACGGGAGAGAAGTTCGGTTGGCCGTTGACCTATTTCTGCATCCATTCTTTAAACGCATTCACACCTTGAAACACAAAGACGAGGCTAAAATGTCAAACTCCTCACCTACTTTGCCCAACCTTAATTGCATATATATACTCGCCTCGCGCTCGTAATTCCTCGGCAGGGGTTCTCACATCTCTGCGAATCTCTCTCCCTCGCTACCTACAGTACTCTATAACCATAAGAAAATACACATCGGCCTTAGAGATCAATACGGCTACATTAATTACATGGCTTTGGCTTTGAGATGTGTGTTTCTTCCAACAAGGGAGGCCCAGCCCCTGAGCGCCCGGGACGATGCCTTCACCGTCTTCCGTTCCCGTTGCTGTAAACGCACCACATTTACTGTAACCAATGCGTTGCCGGGTAAGGGGAAAACGAAGCCCATGTTCGATCCTCTTAAGATTCCCGGGGTAGAACGATCTGCCCACTTGGAGACGGCGTTGTTAGATCAGCTTGAACGCATTTACAAGGATGGGGTGTCTGGCATGAACGATGTGTTGCTCCCCATGGAGCCCCGCTGGGCAGGGCCGTCGTTTGCGGGGAAGCCGGTGAGAGTAGCGTACCAGGGCATGCGTGGTTCTTACTGCCAAGAAGCGGCAGTTCGAGCCTTCCAGAGGTGCGATGCCGTCCCCTGCGAAGGGGGAATGGAATCCGCCTTCGAGGCGCTGGAGTCGGACGCCGCCGATCGTGCAGTGCTGCCTGTAGAGAACTCGCATGACGGAGTGATCGAGAGGAACTATGATTTGATGTTACGACATCCCGAACTCCATATCGTGGCCGAACTACTATTGCCCATAACTCACTGCCTGTTGGCGGTGAGAGGGGCGGCGAAGAGGCGTACTTTGAAGAGAGTGATAAGCCATCCGCAGGCACTCGCTCATTGCCAGCGGCGTCTCGTGGCTCTTGGCATGCAGGTGGAGACCGTAGACAACACAGCCAGCGCCGCCCGATTCGTAGCGGAGAACGGCATAGACGACACGGCCGTCATCGGCAGTAAGATTGCCGGTCGAGAATACGGTCTTCAAGTGGTGGAAGAAGATATACAGGATGACTCATCGAATACTACCAGATTTCTCATTCTCAGTAAACCCAACAACAGAAACAACTCCTCTTCACATCCAGGGCCGAAGAAGACGGTGGCCTTCTCGCTGAAAGAAGGAACGGCGGATCTCTTCAAAGCGTTGTCGATATTCTCTGTGAAAGACATAAAAGTGACAAAGATCGAATCCCGCCCTCAGCGCGGGAATCCCCTGCGTATGGTGATGAACGAAGACCAAGACGGGGACCGTTCCAAGTGTTATTTTGAGTACGTTTTCTTCGTAGATTTGGAGGCGCCGGCGTCAGATGATCATCCGGGCAGTGTGAAAATCGCTCTGGATCAGCTGAAGCAGATTTCCAGTTTTGTGAGGGTCGTGGGAAGCTATTCCACTATCTCCATCGTTTCGTAGCTCTAAACAGCCAAACAAACAGATGGGTTGTCATTGTACAGTTTGTAAAGTATATGATACTGTATGATACCATCGATGCCTCTGTATTCCGTCGAATTCTGTAGCAGTAAGCGAAATAAAAGATCTATGATGTATACCCTACTTCCGTTGAATTCTGTAACATTAAGCGAAATAAATAAATGATCGATGATGTATACAATATTTCCGTTTTCGTCAAACTGGACAAATTGAATCTTTTCACGAGTTCATTATCCAGTTGATCAAAATCTTTAACGACAACGTCCAAATCAAATAAACTTATAACTTCCAACCCAATTTAGGAAATTTAAAAGCTACTTACGAAATTTAAAATTTACTTATTATGCGTATATCTATTGATAATGGGTATAATTAATGATTTTTTAATCTTATTTGATAGCTGTGTATTAAAGATGCTGTCATATTCTTAGTCGTCCTTAGAAATCAATGAGTCAGATTTATTATTCATAACTTCATTTTTTTATGAAAGCATCCACTAACATGTTTATTTTTTAACATTTACTTAATCACATTATAAAATTACTGTAAAGATATATAATTGCCATATTTAAATGATTAAGAAAAATTAGTATCTATACAAACCAAATTTATATGATTAAGAAACACGACTAACATTTCATGTTAGATGCACCCATTGATAAGTCTAAACCATCTAGTTAGTTTACTATGCATTGATTTCTTTTACTACATTTAGGTTTTTTTTTTTTTTACAATCTTTTAATAAGTACCATCCAAATTCCTTACTAGATGTCTGTTGGAACAGCCTTCCATAATACATCCCTGGACGCCTTCCAAGCCACAACCAAGCACCCCTCCAATGCTCACTGTAATAGCCAAATTCCTTACTAAATGTCCGTTCAACAACCTTCCACTAATGCATGCCTGGACATCTTCCAAGCCACAACCAAGCTGCCCCTCCAATGCTGGCTGTA
>JASDQU010380069.1:0-11224 GCA_032191745.1 Picea mariana | reverse complement strand
GTATGTGCAAATATTAAATAACTAATTGTATTTATTCTTTTATTTTCATTCAATGTACAATGCTTTTGCAATTTATTGTAGGTTGGTACAGAAATCAAAGGATTATATGTATTCTATGTTTTAGCTTTGAGGTATGAAAATATTTCTATTAGCTTTAATCAAATCCATGTTTTTGAAATATAAATTTCAATAAACATTTTTAAAATCAATGTTTTTCTTGGAAAGCTTCTCTTAATGTTTTTCTAACATAGAAACAAAATTCTAAAAAATCACAAGTAATCACTTATCCTTTTAAGGTCTCATAAACCATTTTTATCTTAGTAAACATTAATCATCATCATCATTATCATTAAAAACCTACCCTCCAACAAACTTTTGCAATATTACATTTATAAAAAAAATCATTACCCTTAACATTTACTTGACCTATCCTAAATTTAAATTTCTTGTTGCCATGGAATGGAGCCAATTATTATCTTAAATATCTAATGAAGAAGTCTTGTCCAACCCAGTGAAGTGCTCCATTGTAAATTCTTATCCCTACAAAGTGGATGTTGAATGCCATTAGGAATAACTCTCAATAGGAATTAGGAATAACCGTGGATGGTGAGGGTCGATAAGAATAACCATCAATTAATTTATATATTATATATCAATTAGGATCAAGACAGGGAACTTCCCATCTTACTTAACGCACTTAACAACATTAATTGACAACATAGACCGCACTTAACAACACTTAAGTGCGGGATAAACCGCACTTAACGCACCCACTTTTCGGATTAAATTTGGTGCTAACTCCGATTGGAACTATACCGATGCCGTATTTGCATACCCAGTACTGTGTAACGGTCGGTGGATCGTGCTTTCACGATATATGGATAACTGAATAATAAAAGAAATAAAGATTAAAATATATTAATCTCGAAAGTCTATTGATTATGGGAGGAAATGAAAGTTGTTTGCAAGAACGCGGAGACCGTCACAGCAGCTGTAAACCGAGACTTGAAGGCGATGATTCATGGAATTTAAAACGGAAGCAGGAATTTGTTTTTGTCAGGAATCTCTTTATAAATTTTCTTTAGTTTAGACAAAATTTGTCACAACTATAATCTAATAAAATATAGAAATATTTAATTTCAAAAATTTTAAGAACCATTTTTTAATAATTTTTTAATAAATGATACAAATAAAAATTAATAAATGTTTTATCTATTAATAAAAATAAATATAAAATCAAAATTATTTTACTCAAAATAAATATAAAATCAAAATTATTTTAAGAAGCAGGTAGTATTGGAGTGGGATAACTAGGGAGTAATCTTCTCTCCTAGTTATCTTTTTGGTAGGTTTTTTTGGTAGTTTCATTTTAAATTTTAAATTTTAAATTTTAGGTCAATCTAGAATCTCGATAGATTTTTTTAAGTATTTGAGTTAGTTTAAAATGAAGTAAAATTTCCAAGTAAGATTATGAAATGTATGGAATTTTGATCTATGTGAAATTCAGACCAAATTCAAATCTATTTTTTATCTGAAAAAATATTATATTTGATCTCAAATTTAGATTCAGAATTCCAAAATTACTAAAATATTGTAAATTGTGTTTTGTATTACACTGAAAATTTTAATTAAACTTTGATTGGAATATAAATTAAACTTTGATTAGAATATAAAGGAAAAACCACCAGAATGATGGTGATATAAAGGAAAAACCACCAGAATAATGGTGATATGATGACATGGTGGGATAAACCGCATTCAAATTGTTATGTTTTTAGGTGGCATTTTTTCTTAATTCTATCATAATAAAATATGGTTGGAATTCACAATTAAATACAAATTGCTATAATAACAATTACACATTAAAATATTTTAAAAATTCAAGAACTCTAATAAATATATCTAGATAATCAAAATTACAATTTGAACCGAAAATACTACTATTTAAACAATTCTTCATCGAGTGTATCCTCACATATATGGACACTCTAGGTACTGAGTAATCAACCCCTATGAGAACCCTCATATGCCACGCTGTTAATCACCATATGTAATTTTACATTAAATGCCATACTCAATCAATTATCTCCTTCACATTAATTGCCATACTATTTCTTCATGCACCCGTGTAGGTTCATGGAACTAGTCATCAAAGCATGCAAATAGGATGGCCTTTCTAAAAGATGTGACACTTTTATTGTTTATGATAAAAAGTAAATAAAAAATTGTGATATTATATATTATTAATATTTTTTTTTTATTTTTTTGGATGCAAAGTATTTCGTACAAGAGAAAGTCTACTTTGTATTTATCTTTAATGATTACATAAAGAATAATTTTATTTTAAAACTTTTTATTATTTTTAAATTATTTTTTTAGTAAATATTGATATGGATAAGATTTTTTTTTTACATTTTCTTCCATTTACAAGATACTTGCCAATCTGTCTATATGGGTGAGGACATTTTTTTTTTTTAACTTTAAATCAGTGTATATTGAATATAACTTATATTTGTTGATCATTAAAACATATTAAAATTTATTAAATATTTTATTGATCATCAAAACATATTAAAATTGTCAATTGAATTTAGTTTGGATGGTTGTGAGGAATGATTGTTATCCTCCTCACGAGGGTTCAATTCTCATAAATTACATGTTAAGCTCAGAATGAGTATATTGTTGATCCCCTATTGCATTGCAGATCAATATATTTAAACCCTTGATAATAGCGTTGAACAATTACAGTACATCACCACACCATATTAACTAAAGAACGTGTGTGCATGACTGCTATGTTTCCATTGACTTTTCAGATTTGATTCTGCATTGTTCTCATTCACGTCCTATTAGATATCCTCAAGCATTTCCCTGTTCTTAAATAAGGATATCCATCAGAGACAAATGTTGATGGTGTTGGCGCAATCCATCATCTTCCACCGCCCTGGTGGTTCCAAACCATTACCAGTGCCAAGTAGATATTGCAATACATTTCAATATGTAGAAAATAGCAAAAAATTCCACTATGTAGCAGGTTGCCTTCATGCTGAGCCATTCCCATGGTTTAATAGATATTGTGGATTGATAGATAGAGTAAATACAAGTCAGTACGGGATAATAATATTCTAATGATTATAAACTTCTTGTGGAAAAATTCCAAAAATAATAAAACTAGTGTGGAAAAAATCATTCATATTTTCAGTGTTGTTTTTTGAAGTACAGTGTTTGCTTCATGAATGCACTGCTCCACATTAAAGTGATCAATATAGGTGCACATTTCTCATCAAATCGTCGTTTAAAGGAGTCCACCTTCATCTCTATAAATTGTCTCACTGCTCCGTAACTAACTCAAGCGTTTTTTAGAAATACACACTAAACATTTAGAAGAAAGGACAAGTTTTCCTGGATCTGTTGCAGGAAGGAAGCAGGCCCACCTTATTACATGGCTAATAAATATGAATACATGGCTAATAACCCTCACTCTAATACGAACAAACCTAACCAAAACCTTTTTCTTTTAACTCGAATACAAATAACCCTAACTAAAACCTTTTCCTTTTTAAGTTTTGTGGGCAATATGATGTTTACTACGTTTTCTACACTATTAGAGAGAGTTTTAAATAATAAAGACAATAAGAATGGATATGTTTCCAACAACTAAAGAGAGGGTTTGGTTGAAACAAGCAATTGTGGGTTTGCAAGTTGAAAATACTTCATTGTGTTGAAGATTTTGATTAGGTCTAATAGCACCCCACACTGCAGGCATGGAATAAGTTTGTGGAGTGTTGCAGACCTAAGATAACTGCGTGATGCTCAGGAACTATTAATAAATTACACTTTTTTCTTGCTACATTAATAAATTTGTGGAAAGTTGCAGACTTGTAATAATTGCAATATGCACTATAACTATTAATAAATTACAGACTTGTTGCTTGCTAAATTAATACAAAATCACAATTTTCACAATTTTGAGAAATATAATTTTCCAAATTCTAATATCGTAAATGTAATTTTGCAAATTATAATATCATAAATGGATTTGTAAACCCTTTTTTCAAAGTAACAACTCCTCACTATAATTTCAATAATAAAAAATTGTAACTCTACCAAAACTTCACAAATCTGACAAGAAAACTGACCTAAAAGTATGGGATGTTTGCTAAACTAATAGATTATTCCTTAATTATTGGTGACTGTAGAGTTTTATAGGGCCTGTGCTCGTTAATATAATTGAAATATATATTGCATGTAGCTAATAATAAACCTTTGTTTCGTGTTAAAATATATTTCTTGTAGATAATAATAAAATTTTGTTGCCTATTAAAATATATTCCCTGTAGTTAATAATGAATCTTTGTTTCCTACTAAAACATAACGTGTAGTATTTCCCGGTGACCTTGATGTCTTTATATATGTGGATATTGACTTTTGGATGTAGACGTGGCATCATTAAAAAATTTGTTGTGTGTCAATTTAGTATTAGATCTGCTATATGTCCTAAACATGCATGAGAATGTCCATGCAAAGAGTCGAGTGTATAGATGAGTTAAGAGACAACGTACTATTCTGACAGTGGACCTTCCCAATGGATGAAGCAAAGAGGAAGATTGAGAGAGGACCATCTGCCCCTCCTTTATCGAGGAACTGCATTGGAAATAATGAACGAAAATAATGTTTCAAAGGCGAATATGAAAATAAGATGGTCAAATATGACAAGGAAGATGCCTCTCCTAACCTGGGCCTCATCCTGAAGCTTCCTCACATTATTGATGTGCAACTTGGGAAGGAAATTCTTTCACCTTCTTACATGATGAAAGATTTAAGTATTCCTGTGTGATAATATTTCCAAGTGTTCCGTTGGAGATGGTCGATTTGGAGCAACCAAACAAAGATAGATGTTTGAGTCTACTTAAATGCCCAAAAATGTCTAGAAGCATCTGCAAACTGGAAGCCTCTGTCAGTTCGATGTGCTCGATATTTGTTAGTTTTCTGAAGGAATCAGGAAACGACATCATTCTCTTACATCGGTTTAACTTTAAGTATTTCAAGGAGCCAAGGTCACAGAATTCTTCTAGTAAAGTTTCCAGTGGGATGCTCGCTAACTTTGGAGGATATATGACAATATTTTCGAGGTGCTCCAACTTCCCTATGGACTTCAGAAATCTTGAAAAGAAAGAAGAGATGATATTTAGATCTTGCAACACGAGAGGGGCTTGCAATGTTCATGTTTGAGGTATCAGGAAGATGTGTATGACGATTTTCGCCTACAAATGGAAAGAAATCAGAAAAGAACAGTAAACATACCTGAGATTGAAGTTTCCACAAAATTTTTAATTTCTCCCCCTCAACTTCTAAAACTTTCAAATTCTCCATAGGAATTCATGAAGGAAGGCAATAATTTGGACATTGATACCAACGGAGCTCTACTCTAGTAATTGTAATTGCAATGGTCTCACCAGTTTACTCAATTCCAGGTAAAGCGGATCCAACCTTTCTTTGTTCATAGGTAGGGACAAAATTACTTCAAAAAATGAGTTGTAAAATGTAGTCGATGATCAAAAAAATAATTTTATAGTATAGCGTTGGAAGCCAAAATAACTTTTATCAATGCCAAAGGTAAACTAACAGAGCTCGATGTACTGGGCATGGGTTCGGGTTGCTTTAGTAGTTAATCTTAAGGAGGGAATCAACGCAAATCGAAATGAAAGGATTCGTAAAGACATACAAGAATATGGGATTCTTCTAGCTTATGAGCGTAAGGAATTCACAAGTAGCATCATTTCATTCATTTTATTTCTAATTAAAGAAATAAAATTGTAGAAAAACTAGAATGTAAATGAATAGTTTGAGTGTTTTTATGTGCAGGTTTAAGGTTTCCCAGGCATGCATGGGAAATAAAGCAATAAAAAAAGAGCAAGTTCAAAACAAACCAAGGAAGTGGATTCAATGAACCCTGGAGAACCAAGGTAATATGCTATGGTGATGAGGATTGATCAGTCAGGTTATGAGTCCCTAAATAAGATAGATTTGATGTGATCTATGAACTTTGCAATTGTGTGCCCAAGAGCACCTCATTTGTTGAGAAGTAGAAAGGAGATCAATGGAAGAAATAGCAACAAAGGCCACAGACACGTATAACAAAGGCGAGTCGTGGAAAGAGAAACATAGTGATGTAGGGTTGTGGCAAGAGCACCTTAGGACAAACAGAAACCTAAGAAAGCCATTGCCACGTTGAAGGATAACCTTTCTATTATGAATTATGAGCTATAACTATGCTCTCGACTATCCCCTAACATTTAATGTTTGCGACTAATACTAACATCAAGTTAGCATTAATTCATCTTGCCAAAAATGTATATATACTTTCTTAACTTTCCAAACTTTAAAACTGGACGACCTCAATCTTAGGCCAAATAAAGCCTCAAAGTTTTCTATTAATCCAAAAAATTGTTTTATCTATTTGGTAAATTGGGCAAAAGTGATAAATAAAACATAAACTTAAAACTTTGGCTTAAATTTATTGGTTTCTCTGCCAGACTAATAAAAAATGAAAAACCGTTTACTAATAGTCCACTGCGTAACGGCAGAGACTAATAATAACTTCTCCTATGATTTTTAAATTATATTATATTATTTATTTAATACTACAAAATATTATTGACAATTGTTACATTACACTTATGTACGTAAACTATACAATGCATTTCTAAATGCAACGATACTAATATTTTTCAACATAAATTTTGACTTTTTAATTTATTTATTTATCATGACATCTACTACATAATTTGCAATATTTTAACTATATTAATAGCAACATTTTAATAGGAAAATTTTACTACATTTTGGTAAATATGAGTAACAACATTTTTTTAAGTTATTTTAATAAGAAAATTTTACTACATTTTTTGGTAATATTTTAATAATTGAAAGGTTGACAAAATTGACTATTTCAATTAGAAAATAACATATTTTAAAATTGATAATGGCAAGAATCACAATTAAAGTTGTTTAGAATTATGACAATTATGTCATTAGCTTTGGTGAGAATGGAGGTATCAACCAACAAATAGAGAGGCTTTAAAAAGGGAATTTTTATCTATTGAATTCATGGAAACTAGTTGCTCAATGCAATGATGGTTGTTGCATTTGTATAATTAATATTTTGTTGTAAATACACAAGTTTTTTTTAAAAAAAAAAAACATGTTTTTTATTTCAAAAGTTTTGTTTTGTTAAACAATTTGTTGGTAGTGGTGAACACAATTATTAACTTAAGATTTATGATCTCAAGACAAGAGTTAGAGTTTTAAAAATTTATATATTTTTAGTGAAAAATACTAAAGTTAATCTCCAAATTAAAAAATGGTTCTATTAGTAGTACATTTTTTTAAGGGTTAAAATTACAACATTTTTAAACCATGGCATTAGAACCTCATAAATGTTGTTAACACAAATTTTAAAATCAACACAAAAGTTTTGATATCAATACCACATTTTTTTTTGGGTTAAAATTACCACTTTTTTCAACAATGACCTTGACAACCACGTAATCTTGTCGACAAAAACCTTAAAATCGACCATCAAATCGAAAAGTGGCATTAACAATAACATTTTTTTGGTTAAAATTACAAGTCATGTGAAACCGTGGTCTTAATCACTTAATACCATTGCAATCAAAATACTAAAATCAATTCTTAAATAAAAAAGTGGTGTTCCTAAAAAAACAAATAAAAAAAAAAACATTTTAAGGTTAAAAATAGTCATAATAAAAGGGAAAAATAAAAATAATAAAAAGGGAAAAAAAAACACCCTACCGTCTCCTCCTTTTTAATTATTTTTTAAAAGGTCTACAAACAAGAAAAATAATAAGTAACATAATTTTTTTTAATTAAAAAATAAAATAAAAAACATTAAAATTAAATAAAAAAAAATAAAAAAAATACAAAATAAAAAATGTAGTAGTCTAAACGTTCTATTTTTTGGAAGTTTTTTAGAATTTTGTTTTTGTTTGAGTTTGTTTAAAATTAAGAGAGAAATGATTGGATCTACAGATTTGAATGGTTAAATTTGTATCCAAATACCTCAAAGATTTTTCAACAGACTAATCTATTTATACATTTAAAAATACAATTTAAACAATTAAAAAAACAAAAAATAAAAAAAATAGAAAAAAAAGTAGAAATTGGATGGGAGTGAAGGGATAAGCAATGAGATGGAATGTGATATGATGCACAAGAAAAAGGAGGGGATCGATGCATGTGGGTGCCCCTCCCCGCGGCCACTTTCCTCTAATATTTTTTTTTGGAGTTTTTTATTTTATTTTATTTTTTTAATTTTAATTTTAACTTTTTAATATTTTGTTTTTTTAACTAAATTTTTGGAGTTGATGCTTCTATGTCAATTTGGTTGATGTTGATGATTATATACTTATTTTTTTTTTCTTTATAATTTTTGTTTTTTATATTATTTTTTTTATATTATTTTATTATTATGATTAGTTGTTTTTTAGATATTATAAATAGCATTTAAATTTTAATTACTTCTTATTTTTTTATAAATGTTTTTTGAAAAATGCTCATAAAAAAGGTATGAATAAGCTTAGGGTTGTTAGGCTTACAACTGGGAGGCTTTTGTTTACATGTTTGTCGTAATACCTTGTAAATAAATTCATATTTAGCCAATAAGGGTTTTGGATAGTTCTACAAGTAGAAACACTCTGAATGC
Organism: Picea mariana; assembly: GCA_032191745.1. Taxonomy (NCBI): domain Eukaryota; kingdom Viridiplantae; phylum Streptophyta; class Pinopsida; order Pinales; family Pinaceae; genus Picea; species Picea mariana. The sequence goes on along the minus strand of JASDQU010380069.1, from coordinate 2,499 downwards.
CCCGTGAAGAAATGTTTGGAAGGAACAGTGTATATGAATATGTAGAAGGTCAAGTTCAATGAAACTTTTAATCCAGTTATAACTATCTAACTTCCTAATATTATTCTACTAATACTCTTCTTCATTCATGTTGTTTCAGAAAGACGCCTCTATGTATTAAAAAAACTCAAATTGATTTATCTATTTCGTTCTACTACTTATCTCCCATTATTTTGATCGTTGCTTATGTATTTCACGATTACAAGTTGGTGAACCACGCTCTCGCCTGAGTTTTTTAAAGGTGAGAAACCATGTGTAAGATCACATGCATCACACCATAACACTGCAATTGTTAATGCAATTCCAAGAATTAGAGAAGAAAATGAATTATAACATTGCAATATGTGTACCTTTCCATCTTGCACTTATTTTTTTCTCCATGTTACACAAATTCATGCATACATTACATAATGCTATTACCTAAATTTATAACACTCATGATGTCAAATACCACAACATATAAAAATTGTTAACACAATTAACGAAGGAGAATTTCCAATGTATTACCCACATTTGCAATATATTTTATGCCAGTCAAATAAACAATATGTTATTTTACTCCACTCCAACATATGAAATTTTCATCACTCATTTTGTAACGTCTACAACACTCATCTAATTTTTTTTTTCTTTATATCTGAATCTTATTGTCATTGTTGATTTATATATCCTCCCACCGCTCCTTGCTTCCCAAGGTAGCAAAACTATGGAGTTTTTGTTAACAGTGAAGCCAAATTCTAGAAGTCACTTCCAATTTCCATAAATCGTTGTTTCAACTATCCCTGTTGAAAAGTCAACAAGAAACATGTGTCTAATTTACTTTTCCCTTAATTAAATTAGACAGTAAATATTAATCTATTATCTCATTCATAACTGAGTGATTTGGAATTGTAACAGAATTATAAGTGTAGTTAAGTGAGTTAATATCAGTTGTACTAGTTGTAACTAAACATGCAGTAGTGAGAGTTCAGTTAATCAGTGAACTCACATGCAACTGAAGATTCGCCACGGTTAACTACATGCATGTCAGTTCCAATGGAGATCCAGTTGAGATAACAGGTGAAAGGAACAATTTGGCTATAAGTTGTGATTTGTTCACACATGCAGTGAATATGCTTATGAGCATGTGCAAACGAGGCAATTGTATTCATTCAATTCATTGTGAGAATTCGGATTGCAGAGATTGTGCAGAGGAGGCAGGCTATCTGGACATGGAAATTGGTGCATGTATTTGTTGATTTGTGTATGACAATGTGAGACGATTGTATTGTACTGAGAGCTCTTGGATTAGAGTTTTGTATGAGATTTTTTCATGATTCATGATATACATAATATATGATAGTGGGGTTTTTAGCTTCACGCTTTCCCGGTAAAACTTTTGTGTTGTGTGTTATTGATATTTCACTTTGTGCATTGTGGTTGTGATCGTGGTTTAATTGCTTCCGCAATAATAATAGTAGAAGCGATTATGTATTTAACAAGTGGCGGAAATTGTTAGATCAGGAGAATCGCAGGAATACATTAATTTGTATCGAAATTTCTACATGGTATCAGAGCCACGGAGGCCACGGAGCTACGGAAGTGAGGTGCGAACATAATTGCATTATCGTAGGTCCCGTCTCTAGCCGGGTGCGAACTCTAGTACTGAAAACTTCCGGTGTTTTCAAGAACAGTAATTCTCGCACCCTAGGCAAAGGCAGGGTGCGAACTTCATTGGCATTCTCGCAGGCAAATACATTAGCAGGGTGCGAACTTCCCTCACCCTAACAGTGGAGCAGGGTGTGAACTTCTTGAGCATTCTCGCAGGCTATCGTGGAGCAGGGTGCGAACTTCCCAGGCAAGTTCGCAGGCTACACACAGGCAGGGTGAGAACTTCCCTTAGGTTTCTCTCAGGTGGGGTGTGAACCTCCTAGGGCAAGAGGAAAGTGTAGGAGTTGAGTTTTGGGTTGGATAACATTCGAATTAGCAAGATTTTCTTGGTGCGACACTTGATTCAAGATCGAAAATGTCTTTCAATGGCTTGAGGTTGGAGTATGCACTCGAGGGAAGCTCTAACTACATTGCTTGGAAGGATAGGATGGAAGTAGTGCTTGAAGACAATGGCTTGAAGGGTTACATTGACGTAGATGTTCCTAAGCCGGATGCGACAGACACTGCAAATCTTGATGCATGGAAAAAGAAAGTGGCGAAGGCGAGGAGGATTCTGTTGGAGGGAGTACGAGACCACATTGTCTGAAGTCTCCATGGGAAAACCACACCATATGCAATGTGGAAGGTTTTGATAGATCTGTTCCAAAACAGTAGCGACCATAGGAAATTGGCGCTCAAAGATAAACTCAGGAAGATCAAGATGGAGAAAGGCGACACCATTCCAAAATATCTCACGAAGTTTGTCCAATGTCGGGATGAGCTTGGAAGTGTGGGAATAACAGTCGTTGCTGATGATTTGGTGAGCTTGGC
>JASDQU010380066.1:0-11224 GCA_032191745.1 Picea mariana | reverse complement strand
CCATAAAGCTTGGCTAAAATCGGGCTAATCATAATGGTCCTATAATTAGAGGGAATGTTTTTATCCCCATTTTTAAAAATAGGAACAATGAGGCTTTGCGTCCAGGGTTTAGGGAAGCCTTGCTTGACTGCTAAATTGAAGAGCTTGTGTATGTGAGGGATAAAGATTGGCCCTCTGATTATAAAAATTTCAGCTTGGTAGCCTTCAATGTCCTTAGCTTTCCCATTTGCAAGTCGCTTAATCCCGAACTCTATGTCATCTAAAGAAAAAACTTCTTCCTTTGTAGGGACAATAGGAATGGTGTCCATGGCATTAGGGAACTCGTAAAGACTTTTAAGGTAGGAATTCCAGTATGTTAAGGGAATCCTATTATTTTCTTTAGTATTGCATTTTAGAATTTGGCTCCAGAACTTCTTAGGATCCAACTTGTATAGTTGTGAAAGTTGCTCTTGCCTTTTATTGATATAGTATCTTTTTTTTCTTTTAATTAGGGCTTTGTACGTATTGATCTTATCAAGTTTTAAGGGCTCATTAGAAGCATCCCTAATGGCTTTCCTAGCAATTTTACATTCTTTATCATACCAAGGGTTGGTTGTTCTATTATTCTTTTTATGGGACACCTCGAAATTAAAAATTAAAAATTCTTTCTAAAATTTTAAATAATAAAATTAAATAAAAAAAACATATTTTAACATAAATGAAATAAAAAATATAAAATAAATCATAAAGACAATAACTAAATACAATTTTATAAAAATAAAATGATCAATAAACCATTATATTACTTTTATAATTTAAGAATTGAAAATTTTTAACAATTAAAATGATAAAACAAAAAGTTTAAAATATTAGAATTAAATATAAATTTTGAACACTAAAGTATAATTTAATTAAATCTTGTAAATTGTGATACCTAAATTTATATAATATAATTTAAAATTTATTTTTATTTCTTCTTTATAATTAATTTTAAAATAACATTTTTTAGATTTATATTTTTTCAAAAAGTTATTATTTAAAATTTAATATATAAAATAAAGTTTCTACATTGTTTGGTTGTTATTTTTATATAAAATGGAAATTTTAATGTTTTTTAAGTTATTTTTTATAATTAATTGTCTATTATAATTAATTAGTTTAAAATAAAGTTCTTAAATTGTTTTTACATTGTTTAGTTGTTATTTTAATGTTTTTTAAGTTATTTTTTATAATTAATTGTCTATTATAATTAATTAGTTTAAAATAAAGTTCTTAAATTGTTTTTACATTGTTTAGTTGTTATTTTTATATAAAATGGAATTTTTAATGTTTTTTTTTAAATTATTTTTTATAATACATTGTTTGGTTGTTATTTTTATATAAAATTGAAATTTTAATGTTTTTTTAAGTTATTTTTTATAATTAATTGTCTATTATAATTAATTAGTTTAAAATAAAGTTTTTAAATTATTTTTACATTGTTTTGTTGTTATTTTTATATAAAATAAAAATTTTAATGTTTTTTTTTAAGTTATTTTTTATAATTAATTATCTATTATAATTAATTAGTTTAAAATAAAGTTTTTAAATTGTTTTTTTATATTTTATATAGTTGTTATTTTTATATAAAATGAAAATTTCTAAGTTTTTTTATAAAAATATTTTTTACAATTAATTTTATATTATAATTAATTATTTTAAAATAATTATTTTATTTTTTATTATAATTAATTAGTTTAAAATAATATTTTTCTTTTTATATAATTAAACATTTAAATTGAAATTTAAAATTTTTTAGAATTAATATTTTTTCATGTTTTTTAAATTATATTTTTTTCTTCCTATTCTTAATACCTTTAAAATAACATCAATTTAAATTATATTTTAAGTTTATTTTTAATAATAACATATATTTTTTTCTTCCAACTCTTAATCCCTTTAAAATAATATCCATTTAGATTTTTATGTAGAATTTTTAATAATTACTTCTTTTCAAAAAAAAATTAATAAGTTTTTTAAAGTTATTTTTCATTATAATTATTGTTTTTATTAGATTTTTATGTAGAATTTTTAATAATTACTTTTTTTCAAAAAAAATATTAATAAGTTTTTTAAAGTTATTTTTCATTATAATTATTGTTTTTAATAACAATAGACAAGTCAATTACATATATGGTATAAAATAGAGATTATAAATTTATTATTTATTCAAAAATATATATTAATATTAAAAATATTTCTGTTGAATGAAACGAATTAACATTATAATCCAAAATAGAGATTATAAATTTATTATTTATTTAAAAATATATATTAATATTAAAAATATTTCTGTTGAATGAAACGAATTAACATTATAATCCAACCTGCTAAGCAACATTATATTAAAACAATTTATAATTCACATGCAACAACATTCAATATTGCCTAGTAAACTAAACATAAATTATAAATAAGCTGCAAGCAGCATTCAATGTTACCTGATAGGCTGGATATTGCTAGCAGGGGTGTTAGAAAGTACTCATGAATAATCAATGGTGTTAGAGAGTAACAACTGTCATTTTAAGTTCCATTTACCACTACATTCAACTGCACCCGACGGAGGATTTAATTTGCAGGGCACACTTCGGCAATGGAGATTAATGTTGGGCACACTTCGGCATAAGGCAAACGCGCTTTATCAAAAATCCGAATATGTTATATAAATTTATATATTTAGAAATTAATTATTAAAATATTGAGATGCAATTAGAATCACATAGCTAGAACTCATAACAAAAAATCACACAATTAAAAGATCTTCCACACATAGATCAACAACACAAAATTAAGTTTTTATTCTTTCAAACATTGACATATTTTAAATAGTAAAAGTAATTGATTGTTCTTAAGCCATCCATGTACATTCCATAGTTTGAAATTTGAATATTCAAAGGCAAGTTAGAAAAATTTGCACATGTGGGAAATTCCAGACTACTTTTGTTGTGCTCTATGTTTTCCTTGGGCACACACCTTGAAATTATTATTTATTCATGAAACTTTGAGGTGAGGTAGATTAAGGTGTCTTCTAAAATACATAAAAAAATTCGAGTCAAACTCCCAATATTGAATTTGAAAAATGCAAAACACTTGGGTCTTATTTCTATAGACTTTTAGGAAAATTGGGTGCACTAGTTGACATCTATGTGCTCTCAAAACTTAATACCAATTATTTAAAGTTCGTGATCATGTAGAAAATTGTTTCCTTCATTATAATATATGAGAATGTATAAAATACTAAGCCATTGTCATTGAAGAAGTTAAATTTGGAATTTCTCTATATGTTAGTTCTGAATTTGGTATAGGGTTGAAACTCACTTTTTACTTTTGAAATTTGGTGTGTATGCAAAGACATCCTTTCGAACATATCTAAAATTCAACGTCTAATCCCAAGGTATGAGTATGTGACAATGAAAATACTAGAACATTATTCTATGCACTAGAAATTTGACAAATTTGAAATAAAAATAATACTTTCCAGAAAATGTTTTTGGGTGATGCAAGATAGCCAAAGCCCCAAGGTTATCTTGCATCAAAATCCTCCAGTAAATTTTTTTCATGAGATCCTACTCATAAGGTATGGTTAGAAAATTTTTCAAAGGAAGATGGTCTCGTGAGTTGACCAAGTTCCTCTTCTGGAATCCATGATGGATGTTCTAAATCTCTATATTTCCATTTAATCAAATACTTTATTCGCTCCTTGTTCCTTTTCTTTTGACTGATCCTTTCTACCAAAACCTCTTCAACCTCCTATTTTCTTTTGATTGGAATTTATTTATGTCAATTTGCAACTTCATCTTTGTCATTTGTCTCTGCTTCTTCAAGGTTTCCATGAAATGCATAAAGATATCCAACATTAAAGATCGATGAAATATCTATGTCATCTATTGGGTCCAACTTTGTAGATTTTAACCTTGTACAATATTTTACTGCAAACAAATTTTCAATAAACGAACATAAAGGATACAATGGAAAATAAACCCATTACACGGTGATTTTTAATGGAAACCCAAACTGGGAAAACCAATATATATAGGAGCCAACGACATCCTAAACCCTAATATAATGACTTGGATTAGTCAACAACCCTAATTCCTTAACTTGAAATAGAAAACTATCGAAAAAAAACCACGTGCCGAAAAACCACCCAACAATGGACATGAAAATTGAGGTGACACAAAAAATGAGGCAAAAAGGTGACATGTTTCCTGAGGCCATGCAAAGAATATAACACATACCCAACATTGTCCCACTTATTGTTTTCTTTGCATACATGAGATTACAGGGTTACATAGTCAACAATCCAGGGAAGCAATTTCCATAGATCCTCTACACCAAGAGAACTTCTCAGTACTCATAGATTTTGTTAATGAATCTGCAACATTCTTCAAAGTTTCCACCTTCGTCAACAACACTTTATTTTCTTCAACCATGTCTCTCACAAAGTGACATTTAACATCAATATGCTTTGTCTTTGAATGATAAGTTGGGTTCTTCGCTAGAAAAACTGCACTCATACTGTCACAATCTATCCTTACAGCTTGTTGTACCAACCCAATACCTGAACACAATATTTGTAACCATACTGCTTCCTTTCTTGCATGAGTGGCTTCCATGTATCTATCTTCTGTAGTTGAAAGCTCCACTACATACTGTCTTTTTCTCATCCAATTGATTTCTCCTCCAAACAGGTCAAACACATACCCGCTTGTAGATCTCCTATCGTCCATATCTCCAGCCTAGTATGCATCCACATATCCATGAATGTCTAACACTTTGTCCAATCTTGGTCTTCCTTGGTAGCACAATCCATAGCTAGCATGGCCACGCAAATACCTAAAATCCCTCTTTATTGTTCTCTAATGCTCCTTCCCTGGTTTTGACATATACATTCTCAAAACTCCCACTGCATGTGAAATGTTTGGTCTAGTACAAACAATTGCATACATCAAATTGCCAACTACACTTGAATATGGAACACAAGACATGTCTTCCTCCTCTTATTATGTCTTTGGACATTGATCCAAAGATAACTTTAGACCAATAGGAATAAGAAACCTGATCAGTTTACATTCATGCATATTAAACCTCTGTAATATTGTCTCCACATATTTTCTCTAATTTAACTAGAGTTTCTTATTTTTCCGATCTCTTTTAATTTTCATTCCCAAAATGAAATTTGAAGCACCGAGATCCTTCATGTCAAATTTAGAGGAAAAATGAGTTTTCACATCCTGGATAATCTCCTTACCATTTCCTATCAACAATATGTCATCCACATACAAGACCAAATAAATCAAATGATCACCAATTAATTTAATACACACAATGATTCTCTTTGCTTTTTGTGAAGCCAATTCCCAGCATATAAGTATCAAAGTTTTTATACCACATCCTCGGTGATTGTTTTAAACCATATAGGGACTTTTTTAGCTTGCATGCTAGCTTCTTCTTTCCGTTCACAACAAATCCTTTTGGCTACTTCATATAGATTTCTTCTTCTAGATCCCCATTTAGGAATGTTGTCTTCATATCCATTTGTTCTACATCAAAATCAAATGCAACAAAAAAAATAACACAAATCTTATAGAAGTTAACTTGGAAACAGGAGAAAAAATCTCACCAAAATCAATTCCCTCAACATGGAAATAACCCTTTTCTACTAACCAAGCTTTGTATTTATCCACTTCTCCTTCTGCATTCATCTTCTTTTTAAATACCCATTTGTTTCCAATGGGATTTCTTCTAGTAGAAAAATCCACTAGATCCCAAGACTTATTCTTATCCAAGTCTGCCATTTATTCAGCCATGGATTTTTTCCAAATATTTCCATCCTATGAATGCATTGCCTCCCTAACAGTTCTAACATCATCATCAATAATATACAAAGAAAAATTTGAATGAAAATCAGATGGAGTATACCTTTCTGATAGTCTTCTTTCTCTAACCGATCTCCTAAATACTGGAATATGATGATCTTCTTCCTCTGATTCCTGTTCTTCTATAAAGTCCGATTCATCATCCTTTAAATCAACCTTTATTTTCTCTGGTTCTTCCTTACTTGGTAGGACTTCATGTTTAACAACATCCTTCATTTCTCTAAATACCACATCTCAGCTCTACAAAACATTATTATTTTCTGGATTCCAAAGCTTATAACCTTCAAGACCATCTTTATACCCAACAAAGATACACTTTTCAACCTTCTTATCTAACTTACTCATGTTTTCCTTTGGAACATGAACATAGGCCTCACAGCCAAATACCTTGAGATGTGAGAGAAGGTTTCTTACTAGTCCATACATCTTGTGGAGTCTTTTCATCTAACTCTCATGAGGGTGATTTGTTGATCATATAACATGCAATACCCATTGCCTCTGCCCAAAATTCTTTCCCTAACCCAACACCACTGAGCATGCACCTTCTTTTTTCCATCAGTGTCATGTACATCCTTTCTGCAACTCCATTATACTGAGGTGTATATGGAGTAGTTGTCTTTCTTGATATACCACACTTCTTACATATTTTTTTAAATTCATTCCCACAAAACTCTCTTCCATTATCTATCCTCAACACCTTAATTATTTTCTCTGTTTGATTCTCAACAAGAGCCTTAAACTCTTTAAACATGTCAAAGAATTTAGATTTCTTCCTAAGAAAATATATCCAAGTATTCCTCAAGAATTCATCTATTAATTAGACATAGTACACAGATTTTCTCAACGTTGGAACAGACATAGGTCGAAACACATCACTGTGAACTAGCTGTAAAATTCCTTCTGCCCTAATTGCACCAAAGGGGAATCTTACCTGATTATGCTTCCCATATACACAATGTTCACAGAAATCAAAATCCAGAAAGAATTTAGAAATACCTCCAACCATTCCTTTACCATGTAGTAGTCGAAGACACTTCTCTCCAATATGCCTCAGTCTTTGATGCCACAACATAACCTTTTCTCCAGAGACTGTAGGAGTTCTTTCTTCTTCAACTCCAATACCAGGAACACTGGAAATATTACACCCATCACTAATAGTGCTTCCTTGTAGCTTATACAGAGTTCCAAACCAAACTACCTTCAACAACACCATTTCTTCTCGAACCATCCAATAGGTTTCCTTTTCAAATATTGTTTTTGCCCCTGCATCGTCCATTTTTCTTACATAAATAAAATTTCTAGCCAATATTGGGATGTGCATAACACTAATTAGTATTCTAATTCTTCAGTCTATGAGCCTCAACTTGAATTTTCCTCGACCTATGATTCTGTTTGTCGAGTCATCAGTTAGGAAAACATTACCTCCATCATACCTTTCGTATTCACAGAACCACTCCTTGTGGGGAGTCATATGAAAGGATGCACCTGATTCAACCAAGCATGCCTCATAATCTGAATGTGTTCTTGAAGAAGCCAATTACACATCCCCTCTTTCTTCCTTGGATGTTATTTCTTATATAGAAGGAGATTTGTCGGATCCCTTCTTTTTCTCAACTTTGGATCTACACTACTTCTTGTAGTGCCCTTCTTTTCCACATCTCCAACATACCTTTACAAAATTTTCAGGAGACTTAGATATTCCCTTAGACTTAGATCTCACACTTGATGAATTAGATCTATTTCTTTCCTAGGAACATCCTATTGCAAATAATTCATTTGTGCTATGTCCTTCCATGTTCTTCTGTCTCATCGCCTCCGACAACAAGGATGAGAAAAATTCATCAAACTCCAAGGAAGTTATATTACGACCTATGGCCACAACTAGACTATCCACAAGTCTGGTAAAGTGCACAATAAACTGATACACTTATTTTCATCTGAAATTTTAATCCCAATAGATACTAACTGACTTACCACAATATTGAAGGCATTCAAATTATTTTCCACCGAGTCTCCATCTCTCATCCTCAGGTTATATATCTTCTTTTAGGAATAGTTTATTTACTATGGACTTTTATTGATACAACTTCTCCAACCTTTGGTTGTAGCTTCCTCTGACACAATCAATAATACTGAATTTGAGAGACACAATCATATTGTGTCTCTTTTCCTTCTGATCCAACTTTTAACAGTCATCTGTTGAAGTTCTTGTAGGTGCAGTACTTGGATCCACCACAATCCACTTATCTATGTCCACCAATAGATCTCCCATATTGAGCTTCCACAACTCAAAACTTTTCCCATTAAACTTCTTTATCTCCATTTTCGAACTACTCACCATTTCTTTTCACCTAAAAAATCAATACCACAGATCTCCCACTGTAACAAGGCTTATCACAGTTCCGAGCCAAACCCTTGACTACAAAGGCATCCCCCTGAAGCCAACAAAGGTCTGATACAAAATGTATATTTTAACCTTGTACAATGTTTTACTGCAAACATATTTTCAATAAAAGAACAAAAAATATACAATGGTAAATACACACATTACAAAGAGATTTTTCCCCTAGAAATCCAAACCGGGAAAACCAACATATTCTATATTCATTCATAGTGATACATTATTTACAATACAATATACATGAAGGAGGCAACGACATCCAAAACCCTAACCCAATGAACTGGCTTAGTCAAAAAACCTAATTCCTTAACCGAAAATAGAAAACCATCGACAAAAACCATGTGTCAACAAAACACCCAACAATGGATACGAAAATCGAGGAGACACAAAAAATGAGGAAAAACTGCGACATGTTTCTTGAGGAAAATAATATAACACATAACCAACATTATAGGCCCATAGCATGTCTACCCGCAGCTCGAGCATCTGTGATGTTCACATGGATGGCTTCTATTTCAATGTGCCCTCTCCTCACTGTACTCTCTCATGCATGTTGGCGTTCCAACCCCTCTATCAATTTCATTGGCAGGAACCTCCTGTCGAGATTGTGAAACAAAGCTACTATGTTGAACTAGGATACGATTCAATGATGAGATGTCTAGATGTACCTGTTTCAAGTTCTCTGTAATAGGAGGATGTTGGGTACGGTGGTCATGTCTTCGCCTGGGGGGATGGGGACCTAACAAGGGGTCACACCTGGTATGCTCTCGGTCTTGTGTGGACCATTGAACCACCCCATGGAACTTACCAATGTCAAATTATTTGACGTGATTACCCATAATAAAATCAACCCATAATTTTCTTAGAAAATATAAGGGCATCTGTCTGTTATTAGAGGGAAGTTTATCAAAAACCATATACCACCTATCCATTCAATTTTGACTAATATGAGGATGGATACGCCAGTCAATGGAGATGTGTTTCTTGGTCAATGATAGTTCTTTTCCATTTCTAGGATCCCTAAATATAGACAATATTTGTTGTTTTGAAATGCCCAATTATTTGATTTGGTTTCTTTCCAAACCAATGCTATAATACTCGTACATTCATGCCCTATAATCAGAAATAGAGGACAATTTCTTTTGGGTACTTGCAAGGGACTACACAATGATGTCCAAATAAGTGGTCAAGGAGACTCTGCTAGGCTCTCTAGTCTTCCTTAATTGTTCCTCAAGGGTTAGTAATATAACCAACCCCTCATCAATTTAAATGTTTACATTGTGTGGTGGTGGTGGGTTGGGGTTTAGATCTTCTTGGTTTTCTTTTGAGTGGTTTAAATTGTCTTGGGGTTCCATTGTATTATTTATTTTACAATTCTGAATCCATGGCATGTAAATTAGGTTCCTTTTTTAATTCAAAATACAAAATTATATATTTTTTTAAATTTAGATCATTGGGAGAAAAATACTAAATTGGAATGACTAAATTGGATTAAAATTAGGAAAAATGTAACATACTTAGACATGGTGGCCACCTCCTCCCTTTCTTCCTCCTCTCCATCTCCACTATATTTTCCCGATGAGAGAAATGTGAGCACGATTTGTGCACAATGAGCACAAATCGCGCTTAGGCACTTTAAATAATTTTATGAGTAAGAACACATGCATGTTCTTAGGATCGCGCATGTGTTCTTAAGAATGCACACATGTTCTTAAGAGCACACACGCATTCCTGCCAATAAACCTATGTGGCAATCCACTTGGAGGTTTGGAAACATCCAAACCTATAGGTATAGGAACACATGTTTGTTCCTAAGAAAGCACACACATTCCTACAAGTGTGCGTTCTTACTCATGCCCTTGCCACTTTTTTCGTCCACAAACTTATTGCACTCATCCTAATTTTTTTTTTAAATGCCACATGTTAACTTCATATTGAGCACATAAGGAATCAAACATCTCCCTCATATTGGACTGTAGAAAGCCCCTTTGGACACAATAAAAAAATTATTATAATCATCCTCCAACGTAATAATAATTTAGGTTAATCATTATATAACTATGACATATAATAATTACATATTGTTAAGAACCAAATATCAAAATAGCATAAAAAAAACTTAGAATAAGTACTCAATGCCTTGAAAAAGAGAGAATTTCAGATAATAAGCCTCTTTTAGGGGGAAACCTCCTTATACTTTCCAAATACAAGATGATTCCAAATGTAAAGGTCTCCTTGGTATATATAGGAGACTAGGAGTTACAATTACAACTAATGGACCCAAGCCGACATAAATAAAATAACATTACTAATGTAATATTCCCTAATTAAGGGGTAATGTGCCACTATTTAGGGCTTAACATGCCCCTCCCCTTTAGACAAGTGTTGTCTGCAACTCTTGAGTAATTCTAGATGCTTCTGTATAAAACACTCATCATCCCAAGTGGAATCTTCAACAGGTAGTTTCTTCCACTTAATGAGATACTCTGAAATGGATCTATTCCTCAGTTGGCGAATTCTTGTGTTAGTGATAGATTTAGGCTTCAATATGGTTTTTCCTTCTTCGTCAAGTTCTAGAAATATAGTTTGAACTGGGATCTTGTCATCTATAACCTTCTTTAAGTATGAGACATGGAAAACTGGGTGTACTTGTGAAGATGCAGGAAACTCCAATTTGTATGCCACAATATGAATCTTTTACAACACCTTATAAGGGCCATAGTACTTTGGTGATGATTTATTATCCTTCTTATCTTGCTTGAGGGACATCTGTTGGTATGGTTGTTGTCTTAAAAATACCCAATCCTCTACTTCAAAACTTCTTTCACCACGATGATAATATTCTTGTTGTTTCATGTGATTTTGTGGCATGGTCAAGTTGTCCTTTAAGAGTTGAAGAACTTGTTGTTGATGCTCGATGCGATCG
>JASDQU010380065.1:0-11224 GCA_032191745.1 Picea mariana | reverse complement strand
GGAGCCATGGCTGAAGCTTTCTTTTTATCTCTTTTGCGATAGAACTGTGTATACATACAGAAGTCAATTTACTCATAAGTGATGAGCTCTGCGTGCTATGAAAATGCATTTGTTATAATGAAACACAGCTCTTACATATATTTGAAAAATCGGTACCTTTCAAAACAACCCTGTCCAATCATATTTAGAAATAAATTGTTGCCATAAAAATCCGATCTTATATTCATAGATTTACCCTATTTCTTCATTAATGTCATAAATTTTGGCGGTTTCAAAGTCAATGGGCGTATGGAGTGAAAAGGTTTCCTCATGAATCGTGCAAGCATCGAAACGCGGGATTTGAATTGTTTTAGTTTAATTAATCCAATCTCGCCAACGTTAATCATGATATCGCTACTTCATTATATCGGGGATTTCTCTTTAACATTTTGAGTCTTTAACACCCAAGACTGCAAAGAGAGATTTTGGTTAATACAAGGTAATCATGATCTGAGGCTTGATTAAATTTATAATTATTACTTTCGCCATATCGCGACTCGGAGCTTCGAAGATAAGTTTCTGAGAGATTTACACGCCGAGCCGCGAAACCGCGAGATCGCGATAACATGACTTAATTAAAGGGAAGATAATATTGGATTAAGTGATTAATTAATCATGTTTTAATTACATCGTGACTTCGTGAGTCGTGGTTTAGACGCTGTAACCTTCGAAAAAGATAGTGTCGAGTGGCGAAACACCGAGAACAACTTTTACCACGGTCAACTTTTGCCTTTAATCCTTGACATGGGTTATCCAAAGAGGACCTCGCATTCTCGGCTCTCGGGGCTGTGACAATACAAAATTGGGTTTGGCAAACACTGAGGCGCAAAACCCCAACGACGTCTAATCATGAGTTATAAAATTTTAACCTTGTTACTGTCTTGAGTGAAAATTTAAAACGACTTCGCTGTTTCGTGACTCGGGACGCATGAATTCATGAGTTATAGTATCTGACCTACGAGATCCCGAAGTAGAACAAAAAGAGGGAACATTCTTACGAAAGGTAGGACTTGTTTTGAGAGTAGAAAAATTGTCGTTGCTCACGTGACAAAGTTTCAGAGGTCTCGATATCTCAGAGGGAAAAAGAAAACCATCTTTAAATTTCAAGCACCAAAATGAAAATTGTGACAGGCTAAAAAAAAACAAGGGCGGCTCCAACATAGGCTCCAACTAGGGATCCCGCCTTCCTGTGAGGCGGGAAGAACAGTAGACGACGTGCCAATATTGGTTAAATGGAGTCAAAAATTCAATCAGGCGGAAAGGTTGCCGAGAAAAGAGGATCGAAAGAGGGAAAAACACTCTGTTCTTTTCCTTGAAAAGTTTTTTCAAAATCAGATACTCTTTTTAAACACAGTTGTAGTCCCTTTCACAATTTTCCCTTTCCCACTACTAAATTTAGGTATGTATTAAGACAATCGAAACAGTCCTAGGAGACTCAACAGATCTTGCGGCTCTTGGATTGCATCAAAAGAATAAGATTATATGTTTTTAATTGGGTAGTCCCGTCTGAATTTGGGATGTTGATCAGGTTTTAGAAAGCATTGGTTACCATAGTAGAGTGATATTCATGTATAATAGCCTTACAGATATCTCAAACATTGCTTCACTGCCAGCAAGCCTGTTCAGTACCCCGGTGAAGTTATCTGGCCCCTTTTTACTGAATTTCCTTTCACCACTTCGGAATATATTTATGCATTTAAATGCTGAGACGAGGGAAATCATTTCTGAATTTCCTTTCACCACCTATCTTATAATTTACTTTTTGAGCGTGAAGATGGGGGAAATCAGTTTGTATCAGGGCTGATATCTATGTAATATTTTGCATTAGGTCTGTCAGCTTACTTTGATTACTAGGTACCAACGTTCCCTTGACCTTCACAACATCTGCATTCTTAGGGAGAAAAAGGAAAATAACTTTTTAAGGGCATCCCGTTTGAGCAATATTTAATCCTCCGATGCCGTTGAAAAACCTAGGAAAGTTAGGATCATTCTAAATTTTCCTTCGCTTAGCAGGGGATCGAGTAGTTGTGAAGACCTGCTTTTTTTCCACAATCTGTTTTGAAACTCATGAGGTTGAAACGAAAGACTTTTATCCTTTCGTAATGAAACGGAAAGATGGTGACTTGATTAAAGCTGAAACCGAAGACAGAAAGGATGCCAGGTGGCGACTTGCTAACTGAAAATACAGAAGTCAAACAACTCGAGACTGACTCTTGTAGATAATTTGGAGGATAATTTGTTTTGACTGACTGTTTTTAGATTCAGTGAATCGTTAAAAATGTTTAAATTTTTTCAAAGATTATCAAAACAATTATGTTATCTATCACTCGACTGATATTGTGGTTTGAATGGCGTTACTTCGATTCCTCTTTAACCGTCTTTTATAACATATCTTTTTGAGAAAGCTGATTTTTACCTTTTCCTTTCACTTTCTTTGCGCAATATGAAACTACTTTAGGTATCACCTGTTTATGCTGATTATTTCCGACACTGACCTTCAGATTACTTTTCCTGCTTGTTTCGTATGCGGCTGGAATCCTATAAAAAGCAAATACGAATCTTATTCGAAATGTGTCAAAAGTTTATGAACGAAAAAGAAAATCAAAAGAAATGTATATATGTACACAAAATATATATATCAAAAATTTATTTATATAGTTATTTATTTATTTATTTTTATTTTTTTTGAATCTAACGACTGTTATGTCATGTAATGCTTTAGATACCGCCCATTGACATGGGCGTTGAGGACTTATCTATCTATATTTTCTAGTAGGAAGGAACTTTTCCCTTCTGGATCCGAGAGCCTGAATGGTCCATACCAGAGGTGGTCAAATTTACCATGCTTCGCGGCTTCCTCTTTTCTCGCATCCCATATTAGCACTAAATCACCTGGAAGGAATTCCCTATCCTTTTCCTTTATGTCAGACAATGCTTTCATATCATCTTGGTACTTCTGCATCTTTTCATCAGCTTCAACTCTATGTTGTTGAACCTTAATCAGCTGATTAATTCTCCTGGTTACATGATTGGGTTCTTCGTTTTGATCCTGCCATAACTTCATCACTGATAGCGCTAGGTTTATAGGTAGAACAACATCTGTCCCATAGACCATTTGAAACGACGAAATGCCAATAGACCTTTTAGTGCTGATGCGGTTCACCCATAATGCGTATTTTAAGTGCACATGCCAAGACCTTTTATCTTCATCCAATACTTTCTTGATTATGTTCACCAGGCTCTTGTTAGATGATTCAGCCAATCCATTCCCCTAGGGGTAATACACTGTGGAATGGCCGAGAACGATGTTATACCTCTGACAGAAGCTGATCATAGCCATATATTTAAAGGCCTGAGCATTGTCAGTAACTATCTTTTGGGGACAACCGAATCTTGACAAAATATTGTCTTCCAAGAAATCGATTACCACCGAGTATGTTTCCCTTTTGGTTGGAATGGCTTCCACCCACTTAGTAAAATAATCTGTAGCTATTAAGATCCATTTATGTTGAGCACTGGAATGGGGATTAATATCCCCTATGAACTCTAGACCCCATTGTTGAAATGGGGCTTCAACTTTGACTAGAACTAGGGGCAGTGCAGGGAGCTTCTGTTTACCCGCGAATATTTGACAAGGGTTGCATGCACGCACTTTGGCATTGATGTCCGAAAAGAGTTTCGGCCAGTAGTACCTAGCCCTCAAGATCTTGTAAGTTGTAGCTCTCCATGCTTGATGCCCCCCACAGACTCCCTTATGAAATTCATCTATAAACTACTCAGTTTTTTATTCAACTAAACAGACTAGCAGGAACCCGAGTGGATCCTTCCAATATAGCTGTCTTTCGGCTATACAATATTTAATTGCATGGAGTTTTAAAGTTCTGCATTTAGACGGTGATAGTTCATTTGGGAATTTTAGGTTCAGCAAGTAAAACACTATGTCTTTGTACTAGATCGAAGATAAGAACTTCTCTTTGATCTGGTTTGGACTTGTTTCTTCATCCAGTTCATTTAGGTCTATGTCTTCGTCACTTTCCTGTAGGCAATTGATATCAAGGGCTCTGAAATTTGACTCTGCTAAGAGTTTGGCCAAGCCTTGCCCTTTTATCAATTTGGTCGGTTTAATTTCCAGATCGAATTCTTGGATTTTAGCAAGCCATCGCCCTCTTCTTTCGTCATTGTCTGGCTGTACCAATATATCTTTTATAGAACTGGTAGGCACGTACACGATAATCTTTGAATGTAGTACATAAGTTTTGAATGCCTTTAGTGCTTTTACCATTGCGTATGCTTGTTTTTCTATTATGTCATACTTCAGTTTTTCATCTCTGAGGCTCTTGCTAAAAAAATGCGATCGGCTATTCGAATCCTTCTTTATCCTTTTGTAGGAGCACCGTAGTGATAGTATGTTCGGAGGCAAATGAGAAGATAAGAAAATCTTTCAGATAGTCTGGGCTTGCTAACACAGGTGCCTCGCTTATGACTTTTTTAATATGCGCGAATGATGCTCTGGCCTCATTTGTCCAATTTACTCTGTTGTCCTTTTTCAACATTCCTGTGATCAATTTGACAATCTCAACAAAATTGGGGATAAACCTTCGTAAAAAAATTACTGCTCCTAAGAAAGATTGAATCTCTTTTACATTTCTAGGAATACTTATATTATCTATTGTTTCAATCATCTTAGGATCAATCCTGATCCCATTTCTAGATACGATATGGCCTAGAAGCTTACCTTCTTGCATAGCGAAATGTGATTTATTTGGGTTCAAAGATAGACCAAACCTGCAGCATTTTTCAAAAGTCTGTTTCAGATGGATCAAGTGTTCTTCATCGGTTTTAGAGAAAACTGTCAAATCGTCGAGGTAAATGACTACAAAATTGTCTCTTTCTCCTACGAAAGCAATGTCCATAGCACACTGGAATGTAGTCCCTGCATTCATCAAACCAAACGACATTTTTTCATACATGAATGTACCCCATGGTGTGGTGAAAGCAATTTTTTCCTTGTCTTGTTCATTCATGGCGATTTGGTTATAACCAGAGAAACCATCTATCATAGACATTCGGTTTGCTCCAACAAATTTTTCTAACACATGGTCCATTTTAGGCAACGGATAATTATCCTTGAGAGATGACTTATTTAAGTTTTGGAAATCCACACACAGTCTGATTTCTCAATTCTTTTTCCTGTCCGGGACCAAGTTTTCCACCCAGTCTGAGTACCTCAGAGGTACTATTATTTTCACATCTAAAAGCTTCTTAGCTTCCTTTTCGATCATGGGTAACAAAATGGGGTTAATTTGCCTAAGCTTCTACCTAAACGGTTTGACTCCATGCTTCAAAGGTATCTTGTGATCAATCATGGAAGTGGCATACGTTCTTACCTCATCATAAGACCAGGAAAAAACATCTTTGTACTGTCTGAGTAGGTTTTTATACTTGACTTTTACCTCGGGAGGGAGGAACTTGGATATTTTTACCACCCTGGATTCTTTTTCAGTTCCTATATCACAGTCCTCCACTTCTTCTGGTTGGGGCTGCAAAGTGGATTTCACAGGTACGTCGTTCTGATCAAAAAGTATCTCTAAAGGGACCAAGCCTTTTGAAATCTGGTTGCTCTTAAGGACTAGCATACGATGATCCACAATTTTTTCTCGGAAGGTTTCAGGATCTTCCCCTTCTTGCATGATCGACATCGGGTCATTTTGATTCTCTTGGTCTACATGAGTTTCGGAGAACTCACCCACTGCTGCAAGAAATTTCTTAATTTGTTCGTCATATTCAAAGACCTGCCAGTGTCGGATATTGTCTGGTATAGAGGGTTTGTATCTGATTTCAATATGATACTTCAGTTTGAAGGTCCTGGGAGGAGATAAGGTTGAAGATGCCTTTGCCAATGCATCAGCATGTAGATTCTCTGCGCGAGGGATAAAATGGACATTTACGGATGAGAAAATTTTTTCCATGAGATCCCAAGAACAATTTTTATATGTCCTTAGTCTGGGATGCTTGGCTTGGTACTGTCGGTTTATTTGTTTGACTATTAGCTCTTCATCACCATATACCTCCAAGTTACTTATATTTATCTTTTTGGCAGCCTCTAATCCTAATATCAACACTTCATATTCGCATACATTGTTAGTGTAATCTATGTCTCACTGCAGTCGGTAGGAGAAAGGAACGATGAATTTACTTTTGGGAGCTACTAAAACCACTCCCGCACCTGCCCCTTCAGAAGATAAAGCACCATCAAAATACATTTTCCAAACTCCGGTGTTAAACAGATCCTTTGTCATGTGACTTGACTCTTCTTGCTTTATATCGATTTCCTCTAGACAACCATCCAAACCAGCATCAAAACACAAGCTGCAATTTCCCAGATCTTGGTCCGCAATGTAAATAGGGAAATTATTTGGGTTTTGAGGGTCACTGACTGTATATGCTAATCTTGTTTCTCTATACAACTGAGTGAACTGACCACTGAACATAGGTATTGTGGCATACGTCATGTCCAACTATAGAGAACCCCCCAACTTGGCACCCCATGAACTAGATAACAACATACCATACTTAGGGGGAATATCTACGATAACCACATCCATCAAGATACTCTTAGCCGGGACCTGCACTAGGGTAACTACCAGATATTTTATCATCCCCATACATTTAACCCTTCTCGAGTCAAAAGAGTACAAATTTCCATAAGGTCTTGTGATCTGGAGACCCATCTTGTCCATTATAATCTTGGGCATAACATTATGGGAAGATCCAGAGTCTAACATACAATTATGCAGCAACTAATCATACACATTCAGAGTGATATAAAAGGGAGCAATGGTGTCTTTGGCCCCTTCAAAATGGGGACCAAAGGTGATGTTAGGTTTGTCATCTTCCAAGTTTAAAACATCAGACTGGCTTTCTAGCTCAGGGACACCCATTGCTTTGGTAATTTGCTTCCGATAAACGGGGTTTTTCGCTAATTCTACCAAAGGGATAGGTATCTTAATTTTGTTTAACTCATTTTCAAAGCTGAAAGCTCCACTCACCTTGTCTGCTTCTTTGGTTGAGACTTCCGAATTCTTCCTTTCCGACTTATTTGTCTAGACCGCTTTGTCACTCATGGTCCTAGTTGAAGAAGTAACTTTATTTACTGGTTCAGTTTCTAGTGTTTGAGTTCCAAATTTTTCCACCTTGGACTTTTTAGTGCTTACTACTTTAGATTTGTTGTTGGGTAATAAGGTCTCGTCCGAAGGAGGCTCATAAGCTTGACCTCTTTGAAGGATTTTCTTGGGTTGAGTCGTTGAGGTGGGCTTACTCTTAGATCTTAAGTTGTACTTGGGTTGAAACTCAGCCATTATCATCTCAGCTTCTGGTTGAGATCCACAAAGATCAGTGTGATCACCTTCTTCATCCTCATTAGACGGTTGTGGCATGTTTAAAGATTTCTCATAGTCTTCATGAGTCAGATATGGTTGAGTGCAGTCATCACCGAAGTTCGTGACATCATTGTCTGAATCTCCGAAGTCTTGAAAATCGTTCGCTCCTATAAAATTTTCATTCTTTAAGGGAGCTTGTATTTTTTTATCTTCATTTTTTATTTGTCTTTGTTGGTTCGGGGGATTTGGGTTCCTCTTGAAATCTTTTTTGGGGTAAGAGTCTGCCTTGGCCTGTTCGAGTTCCATTCTAGATATTTTATTTGATAGTTCTTTAATCACTCTGGCCATATCGTCCACCCTATCCTCTGCAGATCTATTTGACCCTGAAGGACCTACTTGTTCTCTAAAGCGTTTGGCCTCTCAGTTTCCAGTCTCTAATCTAGCTCTAATCTTACCCGAAGCCATCATATTAGACTCTTTTTCTACTGCATCATCCTGCATTCGGTTTAAGTTGGCTCCCCTTCTCTCTCACAAATGTAGTTCAAAATCTGGCTCAAAAGCTCCGGCGAAAGTCACTTTGGCCGCGGGTTGGGATGGTTTAACCTCGGCTGGGATTTTATTGTACAGTTTATTGAATCTCTAAATGAATTCCATGACTGTCTCTGAGTTCTTTTTCTTCAAAGACCCAAATTCGGTTAAATAATAGAGATGGTCTTTTCTCTCACCCCATTGTCTGAGGAAAGCATCTTCCAAAGTGTCATAAGACAGAATAGATTCTACGGGAAGGCTCCGAAACCAAATTCGGACCTGGCCTTCGAATGTTTGGACAAGAAGTCTCGAATATACATCCTCATGTTCGATACCAAAGATATCTGCGAATTGGTCGAAAAAATTTATATGTTCGGCCACGGTCAGATCCCCCTCCCCGGTGAATTTCGGTAAATTTTTTATGTAATTTTCTGGAAGATCATGTAGAGGGATGGGCAATACTAATAGAGCGTATCTAGCTACAACTTTCACGAACACTCTGGGAGGGGGAGCAGGCCCTGGGCCTCCAGCTCCTCCTAGAGGGGCTCCTCCCCCTCCTCCTTCGATAAACCCTCCGCCTCCTCCTATAAACCCTCCACCTCCTCCTCCGACGGCTTCCATCGTCGTTTGTGGAAAGTTATAAAGGGGGTTTTGGAAAATTAAAAGGGAATCTTTATTTTCTTCATGAAGAGGAAAATCCGTTGAGGTAAGGTAAGGTACGCTAGGACTTGGTTCTTTGGATTTGCAAGAGACGAAATTAGGAGAACCAACAAGTGTGGGAACCGAGTGTGTAACCCACTCTTCAGAATTTGGTGAAGTTAGGAAATTCAATTGAAGAAAAGATGGTGTTTCAAAATCCGACGAACTTTCGAGAGGGCCCTTTCCTTTGTAAGCTAAGGGGACGGTTGGATGAATCTCACTCCTAACTTTGGAGTAGTTTGGCATTGAATCTTTAGCATCAAAGAGAGGACTGAGTGAATTTGAGGGTTCGGAAGGAATTTTAGCTTTCAGTGATGGGGTTTTTAGTTTGTAAACTGCAGTGGTTGGCTTAAAAGAGCCTCTCGCCTTTATAATTTTTTCGGGATCGGTAATGGGCGTAATCTGCTTACCATCCGGGTTTTGTCTGGTATTCCTTCAACTAGATGCTAGTTTATTTCTCGTGGAGTCACCAAGTGAAATATTTAAAGCCTTAAAAGGTGTGTACTCTTTGTTCACTATCAAAGGGTAACACTTTCAACGAAAAACAAATGTCGTTTTCCCAGGGAAAAAGATTTCGTAACTTCGGTCCCCGGCAACGGCGCCAGAAAGATGTTGTTCCTAAGTCTATACTTAAGGCTTAGAAGTACAGTGTCAAGGCATATGAAAGTGGGTAAAATATGGAGAAGAGGATAACGTCAACCTTCGGTAAAGGAAACTAGGGAAGATTTCTACGTTGGCTCTGTCTAGCTTCCAACTGTTCCTGGATAGTTATATCTTATTCAATGGCTTCCCATGAATGTTCAAGTTCGACCTGGTTGGTAGCAGTTTTAAGAATTATGTCGAAAAGGTTTAAGGCAATGTGCGTTTCATCTGATAGTCCAGGTTCGATATTAGGTTTTGTTGGTACAGGGATAGTCATGGGGGAAAAGTAAAAGTAGGAAAGACTTCAAAGAGAGATTAAGTGTTGTCTCGATTTGGTCGAATAAAAGAGCATTTACGGTTTTAGGAATAAAATAGGGATGCAAATCAAAGGCTCTTTCCCGTAACTGTATTATATTTTAATACAGGGATAGTCATGGGGGAAAAGTAAAAGTAGGAAAGACTTCAAAGAGAGATTAAGTGTTGTCTCGATTTGGTCGAATAAAAGAGCATTTACGGTTTTAGGAATAAAATAGGGATGCAAATCAAAGGCTCTTTCCCGTAACTGTATTATATTTTAATAAAAGGTGTGAAGTGGGAGCAAAACATTTAGCTATCCATAGTGAAGGCTTCTACCAGGGGAGAATCTCACAAATAAACAGAAGAGAAAAATGTAAGGGAATAACCGATGTAGCAGAGAGTATATGTAGAATTCTGAAAATGCAGATTGGTCTTACACCCGCTGATAGCTGGTGCAGAGGAAAGACAATAAACAATTACAGAAAACCAAAATTCATTCGCTATAGTAATGGTCATACTAAAGTATAACAAAGCACATCAATTATGAATATGAAATGAAATGAAATATGAAATACTAAGAAAAAAACTTGTAACACAGTCTTGACGGAATTGAGAATCTTCAGGTTTTCTTGTATTAACTTCTCAAATGTAAAAAAATATGTTACAATCGACACAAAAAGGTCCAGCCCTGTTTATTTCTTTCTGTGGTATATTTATACAATTTTACAAGTAGGATAGACTCTCAATAGTCACAAAACTTCGGTTACGATAGAGAAGAGAGAAATCGCTCAATTTCTCCCACTCTGCCTTCACTTGGTGCCAGATGTTTGTCATTGCGTGAGCTCGGTACAGGCGATACATGTTTCCACTAGCTAAGATATTAGCCGCGATGGTTCTGCTTGACAGCGGGCTTTGAAGAAGTAACATTCTCGGGCTAATTGTTGCAGCATGTCTTCCATCTTTCCATCGATGATGTCTATGGCACATAGTTGCGCGCTGGGTTTGATCATGCACTTATCAACTTGGACTATGTCCACCATAGACATCTAAGAGATAACGGCCGAATCTCTTTCTTCCTTTTCCTTCAGATCAAGTGAGATCTGTTCCACATTAATTTGCATCAACACCTCAGCACTGCCTCCGCTATCAATGCCCAGAAGCTCACCGTCTATAGAATTAAAGGCCTCCTCTAAGGAATTGGTTATCTTTTGGGCTTGCTGCTTGCCTTCGGTGATGTTATGCTCCCATTCCTTTAACAAAATGTTTCCTCGGGTTTTCTATGAAATGGTAAACCTGGGAGTACCTGCCGAAACCCTATTGTTTGTGGCTATTACTGCCTCCTGGAAGGCAACCCAAGCTGCTCCTGCATCCCTTTCTCTGCCCGATAAGTTCTCAGAAACCTTATTTACCAGCAGACGGTTTTCCTGGATTGATCCCACCAGCAAATTCTGTTGTGCTGAAGAGATTCTGCCTCGAATCTCGATCGCTTGGGATTTGAACATTCCGATGTCTATCATTCTGTTCTTGGCGATCTCCACCCTAGCCTGCAGCTGCTCGATCAAATTCATCTGTTGGCTCACTTGCATCCGACCATCTCGGATCACCAGCTGTGCTTGCTCAAGCTTAGTTTTGAGCATCTC
>JASDQU010380063.1:0-11207 GCA_032191745.1 Picea mariana | reverse complement strand
CTTCTTTGTTCACAAATCTCAGATAAAAAATGGGAAGTAACAAATGGAGTACAAATAAACTAACCTATGCATTTTTCTCTTGTTTTAAAACAGGGTTCTCTCTATCTGCATTTGGATCCCCCATGCATTTTTCTATATTTTTGGAATCCAAACATGACCAAAAAATGTGCTTGCATTGAACCAATCAATTCAGATAATGAGTACCTATAGATTTAGGCATATTCTAAAAACTGATTCTCAAAAAGTAGAGTAGTTATAAGTCTTCAATTGCTTTAAAATTATAGTGAATAATAGAAAGAAACACACCTAGAGACTGCATCACATTTTTTGCACATTCCTTCTTGTATTTTTTCTCCTTCATTGGACACCTAATATGGAAATCAGTGACATAATCCCACCAAGCCTAGGGTCTATTACTTTCATTTACAACTTTGAAAATACACAATTGCCTTAGATTTTCAAGTACAACATCTTTATCATGGTAGTCCTAACTGAAATCCTGTTCTGGATCAGGTGCACAATATCTTTCATGATTAATGCATTGAGCCTTGAAATGTGTGCACTGCGTACTTATAGTAAATGATTAGGGATAGTACTAGGTGATATAGTGAGGAGTTGATTTAGTCTTATCCATGCATCATCCAATGTATTCTTAATAAGATAGGGAACAACAATCGAGGATATTATTCACAATCTTGCAGTTCACTAATTCATGCAAAGAAAATTGGTATTTTTGAAATTCAGTTCAATTCTATCCTATCTCATCCAGGTCAATTCTATTCAAGGTAAAACATGATGCTCCATTTGGGGGCTATTTCGAGTTATCTTATCCATCTCTTTTGCAATTCTTCTAGAGGTAGATAAGGCACACTAGTTTAACTTATTTCAAGCAATCTTCACCATTATTCTTGGCAAATCTAGTGGACCCTATCCTTAGGGTTTCATGCATTAGTTGCAATGATTGTTTAGATTAATTTTCTCTTTTGTATCTTCTATTCCAAACCAAGAAAGGCACATCACTTAGGGAGGATTGGTCTATTTAATGTAGATTCAAAGATTGGAGAGGGGGCTCCATCACTTTTTGAGCTTTGGTATTTCCTTCATTCTTTCTCATTCTCATTTTCCACTCCATTTTTTGTCGCACTTACTCTCTCATTTGAAGGTAGCACATGTTCACAAGGTTTCACAAAGATCTATCAACTATTACATGGATGAAATCTCTAGTAGTGATTGGATATAATAATTGCTTAGAGCCTGTTTGTAACCCTTCCTAGTTTTTTAGGAGAAAATTTGATTCTCTTTTGTTATTGATTGGACATTGTACTCATATCTTCATTCTGAATATAGGAAATAAAATCATTTAACAATGGACTGATTTTTACATGTGTGCAAAATTTCATCTTCCAACTGCTTTCATAGTTTTCAAGTTGGAATTCAATGTGTTGTTTGAATCATTGAGATTTGACACATTCACCTCACTAATTTTGTTCCTTTCTTGACTCCATTTCCCAAAACCGTGTACCAGAATTGATAGGACCAATTGTTATAAAAAAATCACCTTAATTTTTTGATATTAAAGTGAAAATATGCCATTTATAGGGCACAAATATTGTTGTTTTGAAATCAGTTTGAAGAAACACGAGAATATTATCACGAATTTATGTATTTTTTAGTTGATTTGACAATTTAAATCAACAATCTAGAATTTAGCTTTTTTTATTTCAAGAAATTACTACCATATTTGAAGGAAACGTTGAACTTTATCACGAATTTGGAGCACCATTTTCCCAAGAATTTAAAGGCAGGCTTCAAGGCCTTCATGCAAACCCCCTCGGATTTCCATGAATAAATCCGATAGTGAGAGAGTGTGTGATTAGTGACAGGGCACACCCCTAGTGGTTATCCAAATGCTTTGGATCACATTTTATCCAAGGGTATTTCTGGGTTATAAAAGGTCTATATGCTTATACTTATACTTGTAACAATTTCCATGCTTAACTCCAATTTCAGAGCATATTCAAGTTGGACAAGGGGCATACAAGTGTAACCTACCTATTCTATCAATGAGAAGATATATTAACATATGGATATTTTCCATCACTAAATTGATAATAATACCAACCAACAGTATTAAGAGGGATATTAAATTGGTATTAACATTAGCATGAATTTTTTTCATTCAACCAACAATATACTTCCATAAACTCATGAGAAAAGATAGGCATCTGACAACAATACATTAAAGAAAGTTACAAGAAAGGAAACATTGATTTATAATCCTAATGTCCAGGTAGCAAACTATATTAGCTTCAAGTACTAAAGTTAAACAATTCTTGTAAGAATTTTGATAAATATCGGTATGTTTATTCATCGGTGTTTCCTTTCCCATATTTATTATTCTTTGAAAGTATAGTGTATTTGAGAAGACAAGAAACGAAAAAAGGGATTGGTACTTACAATAATCTTCAATTTGTATCCATCCAAGAATGGGATGTTTTCTATCGTGCAGAGGACATAAAAAAATTTCTTCTACAAGAGAACAAGACTAAAGTAATGAGAAAACTTATCAAGACTACAACCATCTGGAACTATTGTCACACAGGCAACCATTCACGCATATAATTAGAGAGAAGATCATATTTCTTGGTGATTTGGCATAAAAGAACCAAATGCATCTCAAATAGAATATCTTACCTGGAAACCGGAGAGCTCATCCCTCAGAGAATCATCAGCATCTTCCAGCTTCTKTTTTTTTTTCCTATGCTAAATTTTCCCTTCCATGTTTTTTCTCTGTACTCCTCATCTTGTAGAGTGCTCTAATTGTTGTTTCTATTTTTTTKCAATGGTAGTGTAGATCCCATAGAAAACACATATTCTCTTGAAATGTTTATTGATGTCCTCCAACATTTTATCCATTAGTCCATAGTTGTGTAATGAGCAGAGAGGGCATACCCTGCATTTTAATTTGGCATTGGGACATATTACTTCATTAGACAGGTCGATTTACAGAAGTTAAAAAACATTAAGAGAAAATATAGATGCAATCTCTCCTTCGTTACTTGGGCAAAGGGATTGTGAAGAAGAAATGAAATCTCTCGTGTGAAAAGGGTTTATGAATAAGAAGACAAGATGAGATCCAACGTGAATGAAGCAACCTGGAAAGCTATATAGCCTATAATACTTTTGTAATGATAATCACTATGTAGTTAAAATGAAACTGATGGAGTTTGGTCCATGTGGGGTCCCTTGTAGAACCCACTATAGGAAGATGGTGTATAATTATAAAAACACATGCAGAGCCTCTGTCGTGAAGTATAAAAAAAAACACCATGCCATTGATTACAAAACATGATATTTATAAAAAGACCATAACATTGCTTACAAAACATGGTATTTATAATTTTATTTTGCAACCTTGAAAAAACAAACACAACACGGTATTAATTTTTTTGAGGCTATCGTGGAAGAATATGTCGGTCCATGCTTACAGAAGAATGTCCACGATCTTTCCTCTACCTAGATGTGAGGATTGAAGCATCCTTTCCACCATTAGAGTGGGACCTATGTTCAACCCCATCTCAATCAGGAAGATCAAGTTGAGAATGGAACCATTTAAGTGTTTAAATGCATGGCTATGAACTCAAGACGTGTGGAGCAATTTTAACCCTGGTTTTTCAACCTACAAACTCTTTTCATCCTCACTCCTCTTTAGCTTCTGGCAGAGTGAGCTCAAATTCAATTGATAGGAATATCAGGGATTGTAGGAATCCTAGGGATTTGTTATTGGTGGTAAAGATTCCACCCTAAGGAAACGCCTTCGACCTAATATCAAAACAACCTAAAGTGCAACGTAGGAAACTATGGTGATGAGGAAGAGGCTTCTCAATCTGGCTACAAATTTAACTCATGATACCCAATTCTGTTTATCTTATCTTAATACTACACTCTCACAGAAAACACATATTCTCTTGAGATATCTATTGCTATCTTCCATCTTTCGACCCATTAGTCCATAGTTGTGTTCCTTGCAGAGAGGGCATACCCTACAATTTAATTTTGGCATTCCGATATTTTTTCTGTAGGAATAGATCCAACCTCCCTGAAACGTTTCTAGATATCGGAGTCACCGCACATGGACACCATTTATCCATTATTGTCCAAAACATTATGTTGTGGAGCCTCCACTAAGACACCCTACCACCGCTGTTGCCTCCTGCTATGTCCACCCTCTCTAAATGTAGTCTGGGCTTCAAGTGCTGAATAACTAAACTCAATGCAGGTAATTTGACTATGTGCCTGTAATTTCTCCAGCAAGGGTGACCTTGAAACGTTATATTCTACATTGATATTCATGGATCTCCATTTCCATTTCAGTCATGGATACTAAATAAACCCTTTCATACTTAAATGCACCAAACAACAATTTTTTATATCCTGATACTCATTTGTCACACTTTGGAATCTGAATGGAAATTTTCCAACCTGAAATACGCCCAACTTGACAGCTTTCCTGGAGGGCATGTATGGCTTCTGTCATCTATGTGAATTTAAACATTATTTACCATTAATACTTTTGAGCAGAGGTGCATGAAATACCATTAGATCGTTTCGGAAACAACATAATCTGATGAGCAGAGGCATAATGGCATAAGAAGTTTATATTTCATTTGTTATTCTTCTGCTTCTTGTAGCATTGAAATCCAAAGCCACATCCACATGGGAGGACAGTAATGAGTGTGATTGGAGAAATGAGCAGGCCAAGGAAAGAATCACTCAACTCCCTGGTCAGCCCTCAAATGTGAACTTTGCCCAATATTCTGGCTATATAACTGTAGACAACAATGCCGGTAGAGCTATTTTCTATTGGCTTATTATATAAGGTAAGTATTCATGAATGACATACCTCTTCCATGAACGCCAGAAAATGAGAATTCCCCACGTCTAGAGAGATGGCTTGACATATATGGTGACTCAAACCTGCCATATATTAGGGCGGAAAAGGAGTTGTCTTGGGAGACCATTCGGGCCAGCCCCTCCTCTTGGGGTCTGTGTCTTATACTAACCAAAAGAAAAGCACCGTTGAGTACCCGAAACAATGACAAACCCTATGGTCATATGCAAACCGAAAAAACCTCTCACATTCTTTCTTCACAGAGCTACTAGAGCCTCACTTAGGATCTCAAACCATGGTTATTGTATTGCGAGATTAATCCACCAATTTTTCCTACAACAAACAAGAGTCTAACCATCCACGAGGTTTAGAGTTCAATCCTTAGCAAAGTAAGCCGAATCCACCATTTCTTCATCCAACAAACAAAAATTTGACCATCCACGAGGTTCAAAGTTCGATCCCAAGATAAGAGAAGTGAAAAGAAATGAAAAATACCAGTGTCGTCCCACCCTCTAGAGCCATGAGTTGCAAAGCTCAAGGAAATTTGCAGGGTGGTGATGAGTTCGAGAAGTCCACAGGTCTCACATGTGGTGCATAGGTTTGAGAGCGCTGAGGATAAGATATAGATAACTGTCAAATGACACTTGCTGGCATTTAAGTGGATTTGAACAGATAACACGTGTTGGATTTCCAATGGCTTTGTACAGACGACAAAAATCCCAAGGGAACCGCCCCTTAAAAGAACACCTTCGGCGTGATTAGACTCAAAGGTGGGTGTTAGTTATTTTCATATATAACCATTAAAGGTGGGTGTTATAGTTATTTTATTGGATTTTATTTTCATTTTGTAGTGAAGGTTAGTCATATGTCCTAAACTATGATAATTAGAATCATATCTTAATGTAAAAAAAGTGGTTGTACACTACTTATGGTAATATTTATTTTTTTGGCAATTTCCATGGTAATATTTGTACATGATGGTAAAGTGGTTGCACACGACTTAAGCATTATGAAATATTTGTGATTTTGATGGTAAAATATGTTAAAACACATCTTTGATGTTTATTTATTTTGATAAAACAATAATATTTTTTGTTAAATTGGTGAAAGGGGCCTAAAAGTGTAAATACGACTCTCCCATGTGTCAGGAATAAATTATAAAAGATGGTTTATCAAATTAAGGAGAGAAAAACACATTATTGGTTGGAGAGGTTTTTTCTTTTTAAGTTGTGATTTTATCATGGTTTTATCAAATGAGAGAAAAACACATCAATTTTCGTTATAAAGTAGTTGATATACATATGTGATTTTATCATGGTTTTTGAAATCTTTTTATAGTATGTGAATTTGATATAAAAAAAATACATTGTATTGAAATTTAAGAAAACATTTTTATTCTTATTTTATTTTTGTTTTGTAATAAAATTATATATATTAAAATTTAAAATTCAATTAAGATCTTCAAATTGTATTTTAAAAATGGAAATAACATTGTTTTCAGGTTGATAGACCATTTTCCCTGGATGGGGTGATTTCAGTTTCAAATCGTGAACAATCAGAGGGGAGGCCACTTGGTCAGACCTCCTGCCACCTGGAGTCGGCTCAGACATTCCCTCCCTCTACAGTCACCTCATGTGATTAAACACCCTGCCATCGTTCCATGGCTCTCAATCGATGCCAGCCTGCTGCACRTATTTGACGTTTTTCTTCATGGGAGTTTTAATGGAGATGCRCTGGATGAATTCACAGTCCCATCACCAGTTCAGAAATGGAGCATTTAGGCCAAATCCTTTGCAATCCAAAGCTCATTCRACCCCTCGGCCTTTGAAGACTCAACCCTTCATAGTTCTTGACGTCGTCCCTTCACTCTAGTTCGAGCTCCTGTTGTCCCCCTTGCCTCCAACTCTTCTCCAAGGTTCTCGCAACGCCTCTATGGTTGTCTGGTTTGGAGTTTCCCCTCACACTCTCTCTGTGCATCCCTCTTCTGGTTGCTTGAGGCCATTTCTATGCCTTGTCTATGAGGCAAATCGAAGTGGGGAGTGGCATGGTATGCGACCAGAGGAAGGGTTGTTCCCAACAATGGCTCTCCCCAGAAATACTAGGTCACCCCTAACCTGAAGCCCATAGTAGCTCCTACTCCTTCTCATCYGACTCAAGAAAGCACCCCAAACCTCTCCCCGCTATCGAATCCCTTTGGCTTTCGAGTTGAATGGTTCGATAGTGTTGTTGGTTGATTTTTCCATACTCCCACCGAACAACCAGATTATGTTACCACCACTATCTCTGATCACCCCTCCCATCCATGTCATTCCTGGGTTTTCTTTTACTACCCCGTCAAAATTCAACTTGAGGAACCCTGCCAGAGGGGGTGTCCAGTTGCGCTATCCTATTTGGAGTTGCGGAGGCTTCCCTACCTGTGTGATGTTGCACCCGTATTTTAGGTGAAAAGATTCCAAGATGCAAGAGTCCTGGCCTGTGAGTGGTTCTTTTCCAGTCTGTAAGTTGCGCCTCTGCACCGTTTCTCATATTTGTGAGGTTATTGCTTCCTTGAGTTTCCCTTCTGGAAGGCTTTCATTCCTGAAGATGCGTCGATTCCTTTCTTTCCATATTACCCATATGATCATCCCCAGTATGAGATTCCAGCATAGGTTAACCATTTCATTTTTGCTGTAACTCTCATTCAAGTTGTTGATGGTTGCGCTGATGTTACCTCGGGTCCTATTGGACTGGAGAAAGATGCCTGCTACCCAATCCCAGATCTTTGTTGTTTAATTACATTCATCAAGGAGGTGATTTGTTGTTTCTTCCTTATCTTGACAGAGGTGGCATCGTGATGGACCTATGAAACCCCTTTTCCTTAGGTTTTCCCAAATTAGAATTCGGTTGTGAAGTACTATCCATTTGAACATTTTGATATTTGGACACTAGGGGCTGCCCCAAATCTTTCCCCACTGTTGCGCCGGATATTCTTGGTCCTGGTCCGTGATGTAATTCCGAGGTTCTTTTAAGTTGAATTCTCCACCATTATTCCTGGCCCATTTTAATTGGTCCTCTTCTTCTAAGACTACAATTTTCCTTTTCCCCAATTCCTCCTCCACCTCTTTCATTATTGTTGCGATCCGATCTCTATTTTGTGGATTGAGTTTGTCCCAGATCCTCCATCTATCGTGATCATTTTCTTATTTCCAGTAGTGATGGATTTTGATTTTTCCTTGCTCGGTCATTTCTTGTTGGAGTTCCTCCCTGTCTGGATTTTCCATTCCGGGTTTCTGTTGCCACGTGTCCTCCTAGAATATGGTTGTTTTACCATTCCTCACTTTCGAGGAGCTATGTTTATGGATCCAGGTTTTGTTGCGCCGGGCTAGATTCTAGATTTCTGATCCCTCCCTTGTTCCCATAAAATGAATTCAATCCTGGTCGTTGATGTCCGAGGCATACTTGGCCTTCCAGAGGTTTTCCCACGGTAATGATTTTTCTTTGACCCATCTCCACCAGATTTTCATCCCGTAGGCTTTGTTGGTTACTTGTGGGTCTTATAACCCCATGGCTCTTTTGCATTTTTGTTTGAAAACCTTCTCCCAAGCCACCAGGGCCCATTTTTTCTTATTTTTTGCTCCTCACCATAGGAAGTCCCTTTGGATGGCTCTTATTTTTTGTAGTATTCCTTTGGGAGTGGGAAACACTAACATCATATAGGTCGAAATTGCTTGCATAAATGCTTTGGTCAGGATATTCTCCCCGCTAGGTTGAGGGATCTATAAGTCCATTTTTTCACCCTCTGTTGTAGTTTGTTAATCACTCCTTCCCATGTTTCCATTTTGCATGCTCTGTCCGTTAGGGGGATTCCCAAGTATTTTTTTGGGAGCATTTTGCGTTCAAACCCAAAAATGTTTGCCAAGTTTCTTTGAATTGCAGGGTTGGTATTGAAGAAATATATCATGGATTTGGAGTGACTGTTTTCCGCTCCCGAGGCTTCCCCAAACTCTTCTAATATTCTTTTATAGGATTTTTATTCATTGACCATGGGTGTGCCATGGAGTAAGGTGTCATCAACGAACTGTTGGTGCATGGAGGTAGGGCAATTTTCAAAAGGTTTGATGCCTGTTATTTCTCCTATTGTAGTTGCACTTTTTATGCTTCTACTGAGTCCTTCCATCATCAGAATGAACATGAAGGGTGATAGAAGGTCTCCTTGTCTGATGCCTCTTGAAGGTAATAAGGGTTTGGATGGGACTCCATTGATTAAGAGAGAGTAACTTATCATTGAGACTAGGCTAACAATCTAATTGATCCAGCATTGTGTGAAGCCAAAGACTTCCAGAGTCTTGACTATATAGTGCCAACTAATTTTGTCATAAACCTTTTCTAGGTCAAGTTGGATTATCATCCCCCCTCTCCTCTATATTTTTAGTGTGTGTATCAGCTCATGGGCATGGATGATGTTGTCCAAAATTTGTCACCCTTATATGAAACTTGTATGTTCCTATGAAATGAGTGTGGGTAGGAGAGGTTTCAATCTGTTGGCTATGACTTTGGAGATTATCTTGTAAACCACATTGCATAAAGCTATGGGTCTATAATAGTCTGGGGTCCTTGCTTCATTTTCTTTGGGGATTAGAGTAATCATTGTGGAATTTAATGCTTTCAGAATGGAGGTCAAACGTCTGGAGTCTTCCACCACCTCATAAATGTCATGTTTGACCACTTCCCAACAGGATTTGGAGAATTCCACTGTGAAACCATTTGGATGTGGGGCCTTGTCATTGGGCATCTTCTGGACCACTTGGTCAATTTACTCCTTAGAAATGGGTTTGTTTAGATTGATATTTTGTTCCTCGGTAACGAGCCTGGGGATGTGCCGAGTTATCCTTTGTATGACCTCCATTCATCCTTGGTTAGGTTCCTGAGCTATCCCATGCAAGCGATTTACTAGTATATTTTCAATCTCCTTGTGGGATTCTCTCTCGATCCCATCCTGATCCTGAATTTTCAAGATTTTGTTGTGGGTTCTGTTGGCGTTCGGAAGTCACTCCTGGATTTCTAGCAGGAGAAGAGCCTGAAGCCCATCAGATTTAATGTCACGGTTTGTTTTAAAGGGTGATCAAATGGAGGAAGACTCAAAACAACACAATCCCAACTTCAGAAACCAGACCAGGCATGCATGAACGAGTGAGGTCTTGATAAACTCCAAACAATGAGTCGTAGTAAAAGGGTGAGCAGATGGAAGAATTATGCAAGAAAGCGCAGTGGTCCACAATAAACATCAGGTTCATTACGGATTAGAGAAGAAGTGCATTCAAACAAAAAATCCTTTTACATTCGAACACATGTACCAGAGAATACAACGATGCCACAACAAATCCTTTATTGCAACAATATTGTTAAGTCCACGTGAATCCTTCACTGTGAACCCTCTAGCCAAGACGAAACAAAGATGGAAAGAAAGGAAACTATTTGTTATAAACCAAGAAATCTCAAACACAGAGGCATAACCAGGAAACCAGAATGTCGCTGAAACTTTACAGTCGGGAGCTTAGCTCTACCATCGATCGATACAAAAATGGAAAAAATGCCTACATATACTCAAAAACTATAACAGCAGCGGAACCAAGAAAATGCATTGAAGGCTTTGCGTCTGCATGGCTTCTGACACTCTGCAGCCGCAATCTTTGAATAACTGTGCAACTTATGGCAGACGCGATCGATCTTCTGACAGTTACATCGGCGAATCGACATGATTTTAATTCATTGCAGGACGAGTGTCGTTGATTTGGGTGCTACGTTCCTGGCCGTTGGAAAGCCACACATGGGATCTCGGACCCCCCCCTCTGCTTAAAGGTAGAAAGGCGGGGGGGTCCGAAATGCTCTTCACCGCCATTGATCCAAGCGCGCTAATCTGAACCGTCGGAGAGCTGCGCCCCGGATCTCGGACCCCCCCCTGTTGTTGGGTATTCTACCCTACGAAATAATAAGCTAGGGTTCTAATCTTATACGCAGATCATGACCCTCAAGACTTAACTTTTAACCTTCTACCCGAATCTGAAACCCCGATGTTCACATGCACACAAGAGAAGAATGAACCAACCTTTTTCCGGGCGGCTGAAGTAGATCCTCCATTGAGCTTCTTATCCCCTTGCTGCTGCTGCTCCTTCCAAAATCTTCCCTGCAATCAAGACAAGACTATGCATGCATGCTACTGATCTATTCTAAGGTTAGAGATAAAACACAAATCAAATAACATAAATGAGACTCATGTATGCGGGACGGGAAAAGTATCTTTTTATTAGCTTCAATATAAACCAACTTACAATGATTT
>JASDQU010380061.1:0-11224 GCA_032191745.1 Picea mariana | reverse complement strand
CAATCATGCCTTTGGCTATCATTGAGAACCTCGATCTCGAAAAAACTTCATTTAGGCCCTCAAAATGGCCCCGGAAGTGAAAACCTGCTAAAAATAGTAAATTGCCAAAATGGTCAGAAAACTGTTTTGAGCCATTTGGAAAAGGTGGGTGGCCCCCGATATCCACCTGGATCAGTTTGGGTCTGTAAATATGCAACAACCAAAGTATGATAAAGACGACCCTAATAAATAGTCTCCTGAAAACCAGTCCAAGCCACATGAAAATAAGGATCATAGGAAGAAAAAGAAGGACACTGTACAATGGTGCGATTTCCACAAAAGCCCCTAGCACAACACCGATGAATGTCGCTCAAAACAGTCATTTGTGGCCGAGATCAAAGACAAGGAGCCAAACTCTGATTCAGAATTTGATTCTGAAAATACTGGTAAAAGAGATATCATCGACGCAGACCCCACTAACATTGTCATGACTACAACAATTCAACTAGAAGAACCAAAAGATCCTGAAGAGGGGGAGCGTCTTTTTCATTCACAGATGTGGATGAAGGGGACCCCGTTGCATTTTATTGTTGATAGAAGAATCCAGAAGAAACTCATGTCAGCAGAGTTCGTCAAACAGTTGGGATTGTCAACAACACCACACCCGCAGCCATACAACATCGGGTGGCTTCGCCAGGGATGAAATCTCCTTGTCATCCAACAATGTCAATTTTCATACGGCATCCATCCTTTGAAGGATGAGGTATTATGTGATGTTGCCCCACTGGATGTCTATGATGTTCTCTTGGGCCAACCATATATGTGGAAGCACCATGATGTTTATGAGTCTCGAACCCGCAGTGTCATTATTTCTCTGGGGGGTCATCTCTACAGAATACTAGAGGTAGTTCTGACTATTGTTCCACTTAAACAGTGCCATAAGGTAGTATCTCATACTACAAAATTCAACTTCTTCACAATTTGTTCAAAAGGTGACCAAAAGGATACTTCAACCACCACAACCTCAACCCAAGCACCTTCTATCCAACAGAAGCAGGTCAACGAGATTGCAGAAAAGTGTAAAAATTCCTTCAGCACATAAGAATCTCATGTAGCCAGACTGGTTAAAAATGTCCAACCCTTCCAGCCAC
This sequence comes from Picea mariana, assembly GCA_032191745.1. Lineage (NCBI taxonomy): Eukaryota > Viridiplantae > Streptophyta > Pinopsida > Pinales > Pinaceae > Picea > Picea mariana. The sequence continues at coordinate 10,094 of JASDQU010380061.1, read as the reverse complement.
AGGTTCGTGACAACCTTCAACAAGCTAAGCAGTACAACTTCTCCAACAAGGCAAACAACTCATCAAGATGTAGATTCAACAAACACTTTTCCCTCTCCCCTGGGAACTCAATGCAATGGAGACCATTTCTTCCTAATAAGGGAGGATTGATATAGGTGGATATCGGTGGCCACCCACCTTTTCCAACTGGCTCAAAAAAAATTTCTAGCAATTTTGGTAATTTACTATTTTTAGCTGTTTTTAACTTCTAGGGCCATTTTGAGGGCCTAAATGAAGGTTTTTTGGGATCGAGCTTCTCAATGATAGTCAAAAGCTGTAATTGAGCCCCCTAAATGAATCTCCTCAATGATACCTTTCCAACGATATATCGTGCACCCCAAACGAAGATTGTATGCCAAAGTTATGCCCCCGGGAAGTTGATACACCAAACTACCCAAAATGAGCTCCACAAAACTGTTGACTTTTCATCTTTCGGGGTTAGTGTTTTGGATTTTATTTATGATAAAAAGGCCTTTGGAGCCTCATTGTAAAATCATCTTCTTTTGAATGTGAGTAGCGGACACATCTCTTCTCAGAGATAATTTGCCAACATTCTAGCGAGTCTTTCACTATGTATTTTTACAGTCTTTGTACATTTTCGTTCATTAATAAAAATTGTGTATTACTGTATCTCTGTGTTTATGTTTTCATCTCTGATACATTTCTATTATATTATTGGATATCCAATATATCTCGATACATTGCTTTATTATATTTCCGCTCTCATTTCATACCGAAAATAATTCAGAGCATAAACCTTGGCATATAAATTTGCTATCTAATTATAATTTAAAAATAAGACTATACAAGATAAATAGGAAGGTTCCCAATCCTTCTCGTGGATATTCCTACCCTACCTTCTATTTTTAAATACACATCCCCTTGTGACATTATTAAGAATAAATTATATTCCAATAAATTTCCTTCACTAATCAACATACCTAGAACACATTGGGATTATAACAATGGATGTAATAATAATTTAATTCATTAACCCCTGAAGTACATAAAGTGGAGTAAGGATAAAAATTGGGAGATCCTTTCCTCCATAATAACAATGCTATTTTAAACTCGCCTTAAATCGTGTATGATAAACTCGTCAGGCCACATTTAAACAACGCTATTATACACTCGATGAGCCACAAATTGGACAACTGTCTACATGCAGTTATGAATTGCATCACAATATTTATAATTTCTGGAATTTAAAAAAATTGCACACAGAGTTGATTTCACATATTAAACAACACTAATTTAAACTAACTTAACAATGCTATACTGATTACACATATTAAACAAACTGCACATATTGATTACACTATAGTGATTACAATATTAAACGCTAAATTGATTACACAATTTACACATATTTAAAATTTCTGGAATTTAAATTTGCATGCAGAGTTGAATAGCATATTAGACAACGCTTAAATAAAACAATGCTAATTTAAACTGACAGAAATAAATATAAACTGACAGGATTTAAAACTGACATAATCAATTCAAGCTGCCAGTGTTTAATTAAAACTGGGATAAAGTAAATAAGTCACCTAACATCCAGTGCCAATATAAGTTCTCTGTCTATAAACATCAATACCATTAATTATAACACTGCCATAATCGTTGCTGCCCTGGGATAATAAATTGCAAATAAAATTTTATTTCAGGTACAGGTAGAACGTTGGGTCACTCCCCAATGCATTACAGGTGGAAGGGCAGAGAAGGAAACGACCAATTCGATGAGGCAACAACAAGGGCGTCAGAAAAAACAGTAAGTCTCCAACTGACTAAAACACTATTCCCCAAACAAAATTTCAGAAATAAAATAACAATACACAGTGCAATAAATCGAATCCCCCTCTCCCAATCCACTTCTCTAAGGTTCTGGCTAGAGAATTTTAAGACAAGTGGAAGCGAAGTGAGCGGGCACGCAAGGGAATCCATAATGAACGCGAACCAAAACAATTGAAATCGCAATAATTAAAAAGGGATTATAAAAAAAAATAGTCAAAAGTTTTGGGTCCTTTGCTCATTTCCACGATTAAACCGAGCCAGGCATCTAACCCAACACGACCCTCCAGGTGTCAAGTGCGTCAAGAAAAGAACCAATACACAAGGCTCCAAGGGAGAGTCCACGAGCTAAGCACCAGTAAACACAATGTAGAGAACCGACTCAACGCAAGCCAACGAGGAAGGAGGAGCATAGAGTGTGCACAACGTGTCCATGGTCCCTCCACACTCCTTACAGAATCACACAGTGAATCCGTGGTTAAAAAAGAACATCAACACCAAGGAATCAACGCAAAATACCTGAGATAAAAACGATGGGATCTGCTTCAATAAAAAGAGGAACATAGTCAATAAGCACGCAGAGGTAGCCCGCAATCGTCAAGCCACGAGTTAACAACGTTGGAAAAAACCCGTCAAACATAGAGGTTGATGAGTTGGACGAATAAAAAGCACAGGCTAACACCCTAAGGATGGCAGAGTCAAGGAAGTTTTTATTTTTGCTGCACTACAAGTAGTAAAATTACAAGAATTTAAAAACTACATGGACAATGTTGCAGCGCTACAGGAAGGTAAAATTACATGGAGATAGAACTAGAGGGACATTGGCTGCTGCTCCACGGAAATAAATACATGAAGTTAGAACTAAAAGGGTGTTTGTTTCTCTACAAGAATATAAAATACATGCAATTACAACTAATGAGAACAATTCCATCTGTGCTACAGGAATTAAAAAAAAACCAAGTAATTAAGATCTATTCTGAGCAGATCGATGTGCTACAGGTAAGTAAAGATACAAGTAAATAAAACTAGAATGTATATGGGTCGTTGCGCTACCGAAATTGAAATACCGGTAATTAAAACTAAAGGACAGTTCTTGCTGCACCACTGGAGTTAGAATTTACATGCAAACAAACTAATATGGACAATTCTTTAGGCAATAGAGACAATAAACTACAGATGGATGAAGTCTCTCTTGGGAGAATCAAAATGCCATACAATAACAACAAAAACCATAGAGCGAGGAACCCAAAATTCACTCACATATCCAAAACCCAATACTTCATACCATCTAGATGTAAATCCACATACAAATCAACTAATTAAAATTTTAAATTTAGACATGTGTACCTTAAGCGAAGGCAAAGGTTTCATTGTTGTTGTCCCGCACTCGCGCTCCATCCAGCTCCTGCTTTGCAACCGCTGAGATCTCATCAGTACCACCCAACCAATGTTAGGGGCACTCTTCTTCCCACTGAGCCCCCCGAGCCGCAAAGGGACCACACTCACAACTAAAGAAAACTAGCTCCCATCTCGCATCGCAAGGTCGAGCTACCATTCGTTATCCGAGCTGGGTGTCCCAACTCCCACAAGAAAAATTAGTTAAGAATAAAATCCGACAGCATAACATTAAGCATACCAAACGTTATCCCTTCTCCTCCTCCGCCATCCTTTTTATAGAGTTTTCTTAGTGATTAGTTGCCAAACCCTCATTAAATTCTTTTTATTAAAAATTAAATTAGGAAAATTCTACCCCATACACTTGTCCCCTGATCCCTTAGTTGCACCATAAATTTATTTAATTAAATAATTTAACTTGACAATTTCCCTCACCCACCTAAAAGTGTTCCTAAAAATGCTCCTCGATGTCCCTTTTATTCCCTTACATTTCTTAAATGACTGACGTCTTTCTTAAAGCCTAGTTGAGTTCACAATTAGAAAGTTCCAAAGACTAGATTTCCCATTGTATTCCACATTCCCCTTTTTCTTTAAGTTTCCCCTTTTTGGTCTAAGTTTTGAATTAGAAATTTTGTACTTATCCATCAATTAAACTTTTAAATATCTTAATCCTTCATTAAAATTTTAATTTAATTATTTATGTTTGAAATTTCTTCATCCCCCCTTGGTTAAATGCCCTTTTAGTTTTTTTTTTTTTTTGTTCACATGCCCTACTTAAACCTAGGCTTTTAAATTCACTAGGCTCGGAAAAATATTTTAAGGGAATTTATGATTATTAATCTTTACTCACACAACATCCATTTTAAGTCTGACTAAGTCCTAAGGAGACATAGTTTTCTAGGTACTAAGTTCAATAACTTACCAATGTTAAAATCGCAACGTGCCCTTCAAGACGCACTAAATGCTCCAAGGGTGCCACTTCCCTACATTCATGTTTTATGGACGCGATGTGCCCTTCAAGACGAACTACGTGCTCCAAGGGTGTCACTCGCCTTTTGACTGATTTTGGTAGATGTCAAACCCCTGGAGTCAATACTCCATCAAGTGACCTTGTGGGAGACTAAGGGCCTCTAAGGAATAAGGAACCTACCTTATTACACACCCCTTAGAATCATTGTGAGCGACTGTCACAGTCTGCCCTCACGATATCGTGGATCTCTTGAACTAGGTAATCGTTAACCTACAGTTCGAGCCGCAACGGGAGTGCTAGTAGGTTGTGGCAGGGATGCTGCCACATCTCTCCCTCAATGTCTCTAGTTGTCGCGCGTGACCCCTTTAATCCAAATGTGAGTCTGGTTGGCAAGCTATCGTCAACCTACGTTCATCAACGAAACATGTCAGCAATCAAAATCAACATCATAATACTCTAGTCATATGTCTCCTATGAAATATCAAAAACACTCAAACCATAACAATCCACTCCTTGACTCGATCCAGAGTCCAAGAAGGTCCATTGATGCCATCGACACCCTTAATCAGTCCAGAGTCCTACACACTCAGGAAAAACTAGTCAATAGCACATGTCGATATAAATATCATAAAATAGCATATCATCAAATCCAAAACAACATCATGAACCATAATCGAAATAGTCAATCATATAATGAACCAGATCACTTGCACGCAAGTGTCCTCAAAGAATACGTCCAATCAGGTGTGCGTAAGAGTGAGATGTTATAGTGAACAATATATGTTGCTTTAACATGTTTTTAGAAATTTCTTGCAATATTTTCTTAATTCTATTTGTTTAACTTGATGGGGAATTTTATCATTTTTTTTAATAGACAATCTATTTTTTTCCTTGAATTTCATTCTTGTTGAATTCAAACATGAAAACAAACACAAATGCAAACACAAACATGATCTAGGTGACTTAGTCTACAACAAAAATCCCAAATCAACATGTGTACCTTAGTAGATTTTGACTCAAATTATGATTATGATGGCTTGTCTAGAACAATAACAAGAATACCGTAGGAGATGCCTTAAAAGTGAGTGTGGAGTGAGAAGACTTATCCAAAGAAAAGTTCTATTCGAACTACACATCATGTTGAATAACTAGGCACTTCTCTAGTTCATACATGTGATATTTGTTTGGGTATAATGCCTCAACACAACTAAAATATGATGAAAATATAATAAAGTGATGCTTTATAAGTGACTAATATAAAAGAGTAATTAAAATAAGTATTAAATTTAATAGATGCAATTAAGAAAAAAAATTAAATTATGCAACTATGTAGGAGCTTAATAAAAGAGAATTGATATTGATATGTTGAATAACTCCACATCTAATCAAATGTTTGTTTCATATAATATGTTTAATAAAAAACAAAATATTTGTTTCATACAATTTTTTTAATAAAAAATAAAATATTTGTTAAATAATTCCATCTTTAATAAAATATTTGTTTCATATACATTTTTTAATTTCATATATATATTTTTATCTTTCATATAATACTAGTTTAATTTCACAACATAGTATCAAAGCTATATCGATCTTTGTAATAGAAAGATTCAAAAAAAAAAAAAAAATTGTAAAAAAAGTAAGAGGAAAGTGATTTTCGAAGGTTAAAAGGTAAGGGGACATCTACCCCAGTGATCACATTTGATCAAATTTGATTAAACCCTTCTGAATCCTTGATTGAATAGATCAAATAAAAATCTTAAACAAAGAATTTATCAAATAATTCTACAAAAAACTTACCCGACACCTAAGTTTTTTCCCCACACTTCCAGTATTTATACCATCTCTTCCCATCTTTTTAACCCAGGCTCAATGTCCTGAAGATGGATCCTGATTTGTATCTGAAACGTCGACAATCTATTGACAAAACTGTGGCTATTCCGATCAAAACCAAAAATCCCAACCACAAAAATCTCATTAATCTGAATAGATGAAATCTCCATACTGGAACGAAGGAAGGGAGACACCATTCAAATTACGACTATATCAAGAGGAAGGGTTTTCAAAGAAGTTTTTCCATTCGAATTACAACCATATTGAGTGGAAAGGGTTTCAAAGAAGTGGCACCACATCATAAGAGCCAAAGAAGTGGCACCACATCATAAGAGCCACCATAAAAAGTCATGGTAGAGTCGCATTAGTGGTCAATCATCATTCACAACTTAAATTCCATAGCAGAGCCGCCATAGTAGAGCCGTGAAAGTCACTAATCATCATTCACAACTGCTATGGGAAAGAAATCCATCATATTAACTGTCTACCCTAGCCTGTGCTCTCTATATTAGTTGTCATCACCAAAGAAAAAATGATACAAAGAAGAGACGAAGATAGCAATCGGTTTCCCCAAGAGTAGAGATAGAAACAAAGATTAGTTACTCTGAGTGGACACACCCAACATCCAATTTTCAACATTGATTAATTTCTCTGAACATAGATACCCGACATCCAATTTTCAGTAGTGACATAGGTGTTTATGTGGTCTTGAGTTTTGTTTTATTTTCTAATAAACATGCATATGAAACATAACCAAAAGTTTATTTATAGAACTCAAGACAATTTAGTTTAAATAATACTCACTTTATTCTCTGAGAATGGAAATCCCTTTAGAAAAAATCAATGGATAGAATTTTCACACATGGAAAGTGAAAATTCAAATGCAATTAACGAGTAAAAAATTGTTGGGGAATAATTAAAGTCATTGAACCAGAAACTACATGGCATAATAAATTGATTGTTGCAAGGCAGATATGACAAATCCAAGTCAATCATTGGTGTTTCTCTATCACATTCAAAATTACATCATGTTGATCTAGACAAGTCTTTTAAAGAAATATGGGAGGATTTAAACAATTTGTTTGGTGCAAAAGTGGCAAATGCAATTATTTTTAAATTTGTTACAGGTCTTCTTCAACATCAACTTATTCAACCACTTCATAGTGCATGTTTTATTTTTTTCATGGAGCACTTATGAGATTGGTGAATTTTGAATTCAATGACAAATTTAATGACCAAATAGTTTTTTAATAAAAACCATTTTAATAAAAAATTAACATTCTTTTCTCTTTTGTTAAACTTAAACACAAACACACACATTTTCTCCTTTTTGATATGTTTTTGAAAAATATATGTTGTTTTAACATGTTTTCATAAAGTTCTTGCAATATTTTCTTAATTCTATTTCTTTAACTTAATACAAAATTTTATCATTTTTTTTTTTGAACCAACAATAATTTGTTTTCCTCAAATTTCATTCTTTTTGAATTCAAACATGAACACAAACACAAATGCAGACACACACATGAACTAAGTGACTTAGCCTACAAAAAAATCCTAGATCAACATTTGCAACATGAGTAGATTTTGACTCAACTTGTGATTATGATGGCTTGTCTAAAATATTAATAAGGATATCGTAGGAGATGCCTTAAAAGTGAGTGTGGAGTGAGAAGACTTATACAAAGGAAAGTTCCATTCGAACGACACATCCTATTAAATAACTAGGCATTTCTCTAGTTCATACATGTGATATTTGTTAGGATATAGTGCTTCAATACAACGTAAATATGATGAAAATATAATAATGTGATATTTGTTAGGGTGTAATGCTTCAATACAACGTAAATATGATGAAAATATAATAAAGTGATGATTTATAAGTGACTAATATAAAAGAGTAATAAAATAAGTATTAAGTTTAAATATGATGAAAATATAATAATGTGATATTTGTTAGGGTGTAATGCTTCAATACAACGTAAATATGATGAAAATATAATAAAGTGATGATTTATAAGTGACTAATATAAAAGAGTAATAAAATAAGTATTAAGTTTATTAGTTGCAATTAAGAAAAATAATTAAATTAAATATGATGAAAATATAATAAAGTGATGATTTATAAGTGACTAATATAAAAGAGTAATAAAATAAGTATTAAGTTTATTAGTTGCAATTAAGAAAAATAATTAAATTATATAACTATTTAGGAGCTTAATAAAAGAGAATTGATATTGATATGTTGAATAACTCCATCCCTAATAAAATATTTGTTTCATATAATTTTTTTAATAAAAAAATAAAATATTTGTTTCATATCAAAATTTTAATAACAAATATTTTTTTTTGTTAAATAACTCCATCTTTAATAAAATATTTGTTTCATATAATTTTTTTAATTTCATATTTGTTTTTTATCTTTCATATAATACTAGTTCAATTTCACAACATAATATCAAAGCTATAGATTTGGAATACAACTTCTTTCAAATCTATGTATTTTTAAATGTTAGAAATAAATAAAATTAAACATTGAACGTATCGAGATTTTATTTATTTACAGTCAGGAAAGAGGAAAGTGATCTTTGAAGATTGAAAGGTATGGGGACACCAACTTCTAGTGATCACATTTGATTAAAACCCCACGAATCCCTGATTGAATAGATCGAATCCACACATCGGATCGAAAGAAGGGAGCTTCCATTCTAGTTACGACCGTATCGAGAGGAAATGGTTTTAAAGAAGTGTCACCATTCAAATTACGACTATATCGAGAGTAAATGGTTTCAAAGAAGCATCTCCATATCATAAGAGCCACCATAAAATGTCATGGTAGAGTCGCATAAGTGGCCAATCATCATTCATAGTTGAAATGTCATAGCAGGGCCACCATAGTAGAGTCGCAAAATTTTCCAATCATCATTCACAACTTCTAGAGAAATGAAATCCATCATATTAACTCTATACCCTAGATCGTGCTCTCTGTAATTCTTTTCATTAGCAAAGAAAAAAAGATACAAAGAAGAGAAGAATATAACTATCAATTTCCCTGAAAGAAGAGATAGAAACAAATATCAGTTACTCTGAGTGGACAACTCAACATCCAATTTTCAACATCGATCAATTTATCTAAACATAGACACCCGATATCCAGTTTTCAATAGTGACATAGGTATTTCTTTAGTCTTGAATTTTGTTTGATTTTCTAGTAGACTGGATTAAGCAACATAACAAGAAGTTTATTTCTAGAAAAAAAGAAATTTTTGTTTAAATATTACTCACTTTATCTCTGAGAATGGAAAATCCCTTTCAAAAAAATCAATGGAGAGAATTTTCACACGTGGAAAGTAAAAATTCAAATACAGTTTTTCTACAGTGTCTTTTTTCGTGCTCCATGCATCGATGTAATATGCTTTTAAAGATTCCATTGTCTTAAACTGCCATTTTCATAGTTTCTCAAATATCCCTCATTCATCCTCATTTATTGAAGTTGTAATGGCCATACCTTTATGATTCAAGCACCTTTTTTAGTGTTGTTGTTTATGAAATTGCATTATTTTTCATGTACTTTTCAGTTGTGTTATTGGTTTCTATTTTTATAAAATTTTGAGTATTATGGCCAATCTACTTGTATTTTTAGTGCTCCTGACATACGTTGTAACCATACGAACTTAAATTTTACTTTTTTCGGTTGTATTATGGAGTTGGTATTATGAGTTTTACAACGAATAGTTGAATTATGGGGTTTGTGACTCCTTTTAGACACTTTGATACTTAGAGATTTGTTCTAAGTACCTTGCTAGAGAGAATTGTGAGTTGTTTCTGCGGGGCCCTCACAGAGTTTATCCACTTTAAACTTTTTCTTCATCATCATTTGATAATGCATTCCTCACTTGATAGTTATTACGGTAGCCTGTGTTGTTCAGTTTGTGTTGTTATGACATGACACTATATTGGTGTTAGCCTATGGCTTACCTTTACCAATCACTAAGTCTAAATTGTCACCTATATTTGTATTATTCATTTAGGATATTAGTAATATATCCTCAAGTGATGACTAATG
>JASDQU010380059.1:0-11224 GCA_032191745.1 Picea mariana | reverse complement strand
AAAAGTTAGAAAAGTCCACACACTAATTCACCCCCCCCCCCTCTTAGTGTGGGCGGTGTGTTCAACAGACATTCCATTTTGTAATATTGTAATGGAGATAACGAATTATAGTTTCTTTTATCTTTATTGAACTTCTGACTTCTTTGGACATTTTTTGGATTGTGTCTTCTATAGGATTTACAATGCACTTCTTTCTGTCCAAAATTATTGTAGGAATAGAAATATCCAAGGAAGATAGACTGATATGTGTTAGAGGGATTTCTTCTGGTTATTGTATTATTCTTGTCATCTTTTTCTTTAGTAGGGGTTGTTGATTTCTGTTTATTTGGGCTATCTCCAATGGAATCATCCTTGCCTTATTATCTTCTCTTCTTAAGGGGATTTTGAGCGCATCTACATAACCGATTGGTATTTTGATAGATCCTTGTGATGTAGAAGTTGAGTCTTGGGTGTGTCCCAAACCAATATTATTGTTTGGTGATCTCTGTCTACTGAGAATTTCATCCAAGATCTTTGAACTATTTTCAAATTTTGATCCTTTCTTTTCTTTCTCAAGCTCACCTTTTAGCAGCTCAATCTTAGCTTCTAGCTTCTCACATACTTGTTCTCTATCATTGAGTTGTTTTAAAATGACTTCTTCAATTTTTTTTAGCTTCTAGGAGTTGGGACTTCAAATCACTGATGATATGTTTTGATTCTTTGATGGTTCTTGATGCATCTATTTCCCTTGATTGATGTGATTATTCAAACTCTTGAATTTGTTCCCTCAATAACTTGTTCTTCTTTTTATACTTTATTAGTTCCTCTAGAGAACTAATCAGTTCTGATTTTAGGTCTACTTCTACTTCAAATTAAGAGTTGTCTTCATCATCTACATCGTTATTTTGAGTGTTCATTCCCATAAATAGAAGTTTTGAATCTTCCTCTTCACTTTCTTTAGAAGAGCTGTTGTCCTCTTTGGTGTAGAGATTCTTCTTTTGTTTGTAGTATTTATTTTTGTTATTTGTCTTACTCTTCTTATGTCCTTTATGATTCTAAATTTCTTCATCATCACTATCCTCCTGCTTGGGATATGGACATTTTTTAGCAAAGTGTCCAACTTTGCCACAATTGAATCATATCAGAGGAAACTTCCCCTTGTATTTACCAATCCCTTTCTTGAGTTTCTTCATAAAGTTATATACTTCTTCATCATATATCTCTAATATATCTTCATTAGGTACCTTCTCATGCTTCTTCCTTGATTTTGACGCCTCAAAGGTTGTTTCTCCTTTTATTGTTTTTTCTTGTCCCGTTCTCATCTCATATGTTGTGAGGATCCAATGTAGTTCATCCACTGTGAGATTATCAAGATCTGGTCTATCTTCATGAGTATAAATTTTGGCATCATACCTCATAGGTAATGATCTCAAGATATTTTAGACAATTGGTTTGTCTTTGATTTCTTATCCTAATGCTCTGATTGAATTGACAATTTCATCAACTCTTTGAAGATATTCAACTATGTTTACTTCCTCCTTCATTTTGAAATTTTCAAACTGAGTTATATAGGTTTTCAATTTGGCTTCCTTGACTTTTTTGTCTCCTTCATATATGACCTTTAGTTTGTCCTAGATCTCTTTTTCTGACTTATAGTGCATTACCTTTACAAATATAGGATTGGTTAATCATCCTAGAACAACACTGACTACACTTGAATTGTCATTGCATAACTTCTTTGCATCAATAGTAGTAGGTGGGGTAGATAGTGTAGTATAACCACTTTCAATAGCTTCCCAAACATCACATCCAAGGGCCATGAGATAAATTTTCTTTCTCACACTCCATAATGCATAGTCATTCCCTTTGAACATAGGTGCTTTGTTGGAAGACATTCCCTCTTGTTGATCCATTGCTTCAGGATCTACCTTCCAATTTTTAGTCTGTGCAGAAGGCACCCGATTTGATACCAATTGTTGGAAACTTGGTCAATACTGAGAAGGGGGGTGAATCAGTATTGGTTAATTATTTAAACTTTTAATAATTTTAACTTATTAACACCAATTGATAAACAACAATAAACTTGAATATAAAATAAATACATTAATAAAAATTACAATACGGATTGAGAGACACCAATCTCCTTGTTTAGGGTGTCAATCCTAGGAAGCACCAACTCCTTTGTTTTAGGGAAACAACCCTAGGAAGCACCAACTCTATTGTTTTAGGGAACCAACCCTAGGAAGCACCAACTCCCTTGTTTAGGGCACCAACCCTAGGAAGAATCAACTTCCTGTCTTCAAACTTTACTAAGTAAAGGAAATTAGTCCTTCCTTTCTCCACCCTTCCACCCTCACTTCATAACTATCTTCGACTTTCTTCCTTGGGCTCTGTACTTGTTTCTGATCTTTTGATTTAGACCACAAATACACTTTCCTTTCACCTTTTTTGTCTTCTTATATACTTTCCAAAAGATATAAGGTTGGACCATTGTTCCTTTTAGTAATAAAACATTTCACCCCTTCATTTAATTAACACAAATGGTTATTTCATTAATTGATTTTCGTACACAAACTTTGATCCAGGGGATCAAATTGTTCTCAAAAGGAAAAGTGCTCAGAATCTCTTCAAAATAGACATGTGCACAGACCTCGTCATGGCGAACCCAATGCAACTTGAACGGGCTCAAACAAACGTTGTATGAGCAATATATCACATTTTGTTCATTTTTCCAAACATGGGAAATTTTGCTGACTGTGCAGTCCGTACAGTGCTAACGTGGCAGTTGACCGTACAATTCGTATGATCATACAGTGACATGGCAAAGGAGTTGGCATGATGACTTAGTAGGATCAGTGGTAGACACGCATGAATAATTTTGTGGCAAGTGTCATTGTTGTGGGCGAATGTAATGGTGCCACATGGCCTAGTCGTGGGCTGCCACGTGGAACCCTCCAGTTTGTTGGCAGATGGAAAAAGTTTTACGACTCCATAAGAGTCGAAACCATGAACTCCGAGCATGGGGGAAAATTTTGGCAAGGTCGGGATACCAACCCACCCACCCACGGTGGTACTTAATTCATAAGGTTTGAATTAATTTATTGAACTGCAACATTCGTTTGTTTGGCAAAGTAAAGGGCTGGCACCTAGCCCTAACCCCTGACACACACACCATATAGCTATGCCATAGAACCAGTGCACGTGGAACACTCCAACTTTAGCCCCCATTTTGCTACAACCCATGTTTTGTAACACTTATCACATGTCCCCTCTACTACCCCTTTGCGCACGGACTTTTGTTTGAATGGGGTTTAGCCTGCGGTTCTTGAAATCGTTCCATATGTCCACACATTAAAACTTGGCATGGATTTTTACAACAATGTTTTATCCCGGAAGGTGCAGAGCCTTGGGCACATGGGCACACCCACAGGACCATTGGCGAATTTTTGGTCATGGTTAGCCACGAAGCCCAAATTAGGCACTGGGACATGGCCACATACCCTCCATGTGACCTACACCTCCGCCAAAAGGGATGCTAAACTCACTAACTGTTCGATAGTTTGCCCCAATTTGTGGAGTGCATGTGTGTGGTAGGTTTTAGGCCCAGGAACACTGTGGGATTCAGGTTGGTCATTCAAAGGTGTGTTTTGGCGAGCAGGTACAATAAGCTTGAAGGGGAAAACTTCCAAGAGGTGTAACTTCTTGATTTATTGGCCAAACCAGGTGCCGAAAAAGCCCAGTTAGGGGTTTTTGGACGTTCTGAAGCCATTGGAAACATCTATTTTGTATTCTGGGCATTGTTAGAGTAATTTTTAAGCATAATGAAAATGATCCAAGGGAAGTTGGACCAGGAGATGTAGCCCAAGAGTGGGGTGAACTCATTTATCATTTGTTGTGTTATGTGTTCATTATTGATGATTTTTCTCTGTCTGATATGCTGCTCATGCTTAAGTAAAACTCACTGAATTTATGTGTTAGCAACTTGATCCAATCACCCAAACACATACCATTTATACACTTGCAATTTAAAGAGATAAGTCTTCTTCATTTTAAATATCTATTGGAAACATATTCATTCCATTTTCAGATCAGTTAGTATCAGAGATTTGGTTTTTGAAGGCTTGATTGTTTGCAAGTTGTTTTGTTTTTCTGATGCTTACAAGGTTTAATCTCACAAGAGGAGAAGGTCAACTTGTAGAGCCAAGTTATCGACTTTCAAGAAGGAGAACTATAAAATCACCTCAAGTTTCAAGGAGATATTCACCAAGTATGGCTCATGAGAAGAGTCATGGAACTCTTCCTTCAGAGGAGGAAAATTTTAGAAAGGATTTATATGATATGACTGAGATGGTGAAAGTTTTGTTTGAAGAAAGAAATGCTATATTGCAAGGTGAAAGCTCCAACCCTCCAAATGGAAATGGAGACAGTGGTGAAAAAACTCTAAAGGGAAATGGAGGGAGTAGTGATTCTCCACCTCCTCAACCTACATCTTCCACCTCTTCCACCATTTCACAACCACCTCCAAATTCTCCAAAAGGACATGGTAAAACTCCTTTACAAACTCCTTTGCTTAAGCTTGATATTAAATTTGAATTTCCAATGTACAATGGAGAGGTAAATGCTGAGAAATTAGATAACTGGATTCATTAGATTGAAGTGTATTGTAGGATACAAAGAATCATAGATGATGAAAATAAGATTCAACTTGCTTTTTTAAGATTGGACAATGCAACACTCATTTGGTGGGAAGCCAAAACTCAAGAGGACATGAATAAACATGGTAAATTTTTATCCTCTTGGAATGATTTTATTGTTGCAATTAAAAGGAAATTTTATCCATTAGCATACATGCAGAAAGCTATTATGGATTGGCAAAACTTTAGGAAAGATAAAGGACAACATGTGCAAAGTTTCACTCAGGAATTTAGGAGGAGAGCTTTGGTTTTGGGTGTAGATTTGTCTTCACAAGATACTTTGCTCAAATACATTGGAGGTTTGCATAGCTACTTGAGGCATACCATACTTATGTTTCTCCCTTCATTGTCTTTGGGTTAAATCATCAAAAGTACAAGATTCTTTCTATCATTGAATAGTCTCTTCATTTGTCCAGCATTTGTAAGTGACAAATTCACCTTCTTTATGTGTGCTCTAACAATGTACTCAACTCCATTTTTAAACAAATGATACTTGTTCTCATGACGATGAAAAATGGATTTCCTATCATATAAGTATGGGCTTCCAAACACAATACCACATGTTTGGAAGAGGACCTCCTTGCTACAATAGAATCTCTTGTTGGATACCCCTTTTAGGAGACAATCCCCTTGGTTCCTAAAACATCTAAACATTTTCATTATCAACCTCATACAAATCAGATTGTAACTTTGTATCACATCCTTTGAGAACTTCTTGTTCATCATTGTCTCTGGGTTTAATCATCAAAGGTACAAGGTTCTTACTAGCATTGACTAGTCTCTTCATTTGTCTAGCATTTGTAAGTGACAAATTCATCTTCTTTGTGTGTTCTCTAACAATGTACTCAACTCCATTTTTAAACAAATGATGCTTGTTCTCATGACGATGAAAAATGGCTCTCCTATCATATAAGTATGGGCTTCCAAACACAATACCACAAATATCCAATGGAATAACATCAAACTCTACCTCATCTATATAGTTTGCAGTGATGGAAAATATAAGTTTACACCTTCTTGTCACAAGAAATTTGGCATTGTCACATATCCAACCTAAAGGGTATGGTTTAGGATGAAGAGTAGTTTCCAAATCTAGTTTCTTGACAATGTCTTCAGAAATAAGGTTTGATTGTGATCCCATATCAAAAAGAGTATCTATCTTGGTATGTTTTGAAATTACCCTTGTGGAAAAGCTCTATCCTTTCTTTTTCATGTTGAGTTTCATTGATGGCATAATTTGAAGAACTAGTGCTAGCAATAGAATTCTTACCTTGTAAACACATGGCTTTGATGAAGAACACATTCTCAAAGGATGTGATAAAAAGTTACAATCTGATTTGTATGAGGTTGATAACGAAAATGTTGAGATGTTTCAGGAACCAAGGGGATTGCCTCCTAAAAGGGGTATCCAACAAGAGATTCTATTGTAGAAAGGAGGTCCTCTTACAAACATTTACATGTGCAGGATGCTAGACATGGAGAATGTTGAAATCAAAAAACAATCCCAAGAGTTTCTTGACAAAGGGGTCATCAAAACAAACACTTCTCCATGCAGGTAACCAATTGGTTTTGTACCAGAGAAATATTGTATATAGCGAATGTGGGTAGATTTCAGAACCTTGAACAAGACTACATATATGATTGTTGAAGGAGACATATGGAAGAAAGATTTGAGAGAAAAGCAAGCTCCATTGCATGCCTTGACAATTTATGTTTTCCACTTAGTGATAAGGTACAAGAAAGACTTTTATGAAAAAGTTGTTGATATGCTTACTAGGCCTATTGTTAGTGCTTTAGTTATTTTCAAGCATAATCCTATCACGCATAAGATTTATTTGGAACAATATGCTTTAGATGCCGATGGAAAAAATGTTTATGCAACTTTATGTCGTACTAACCAAGTTGAGGAATTGGATTCGTATGTGCATGGTAAACTTTTGTATCTTGGAAAGCTATGCTTTTCACAGGGTGAAAGAGTCAACATGATAAGGGAAGCACATTCTTCTCTTGTTGTTGGCCATTTTGGTATGGGAAAAATGGTAGATAGATTGCAAAGAAAGAATCCTAAGTTTTGGGATGAGCATCTACACTACTTTCAGCCTGCTTATAACTAGGCCAAGAATCTCATTGAACCAGTTCAATTTGTGCAGCAACCCGTTCAAGAACAATTGAGAAAGAGCCAAGCCAAGTACACAACAAGGCATGACAAGTTTTTTATTGGTCTCAAAGGCACCAATCTAAGCAAGGATGGATGGATTGAGATTGTAAGGGTGAGGGAACTGTACCCTCATCTACAGATTGAATAAAAGTAGTCTTTTGGATGTCCAAAAGCTTCCCAATGGGAAGGTGTGATCCAGGGGATCAAATTGTGCCCAAAAATCAAAGTGCTCAGAATTGCTTCAAAACAGACATATGCGTAGGCCTTATCGTCACGTACCCAACACAACTTGAATGGGATCAAACGAATGTCATACGATCAAGATATCACGTTCTGTTTTCCAAAATGGGAAAATTTTGCTGACTGTGCAGTCCGTACAGTCTGTATAGTGCTGACCTGGTAGATGACCATACAAGACATACGGTCATACAATGATGTGGCATAGGAGTTGGCATGCTGACTCAACAGGCTCGGTGGAAGACACGGGAAAATCATTTTGTGACAAGTGTCATTGTTGCGGGCGAATGTAATGGTGCCACATGGCCCAGTCGTGGGCTTCCATGTGGCACCCTCCAGTTTGTTGGCAGTTGAAAAATGTTTTATGACTCCATAGGAGTTGAACCTGCAACCTTCGGGCATGCGGAAAAATTTTGTTAGGGTCGGGCTACCAGCCCACCCACCCACCCACGGTGGTACTTAATTCATAAGGTTTGAATTAATTAATTGAACTGCAATGTTTGTTTGTTTGGTGGATTAAAGGGCCAAGGCCTAGCCCCAGCCCTCGACGCACACACCATACAACTACTCCATAGAATCAATGCATGCAGAGAACTCCAACTTTAGCCCCCGTTTTGATACAAGCTGCGATTTTTAACACTTATCACATATCCACTCCGCTACCCCTTTGTGCGCAAACTTTTTTTTGAATGCAGTTTAGCCCGTGGTTCTTGAAACCGTTCCATATGTCCACACATTAAAACTTGGCACACATTTTTTCAATAGTGTTTTAGCCCAGCAGGTGCAGAGCCCTGGCCACATGGGCACACCCATAGGACCATTGGAAAATTTTTGGGCACGGTTAGCCATGAAGCCCAGATTAGGTGCTAGGACATGGCCACATGCCCCCATGTGACCTACACCTCTGCCCAAAGGGGCGTTAAAATCGCTAATTGTTCGACAGTTTGCCCCAATTTGTGGAGTGTGCACGTGTGTTGGGTTTTAGACCCAGGAACGTTGTGGGAGCCAGAGTGGTCATTCATAGGTGCGTTTTGGCAAGCAGGTGCAACAAGCTTGAAGGGAAAACTTCCAAGAGGTGTAATTTCTTCATTTTTTGGCCAAACGAGGTGCCGAAAAATCCCAGCTAGGGGTGTTTGGACATTCTGAAGAAATTGGAGCCATATATTTTGTATTCTGAGCACTGTAAGAGTACTTTTAAAGAATAATGAAAATTATCCAAGGGAAGCTGGACCAGGAGATGTAGCCCAAGAGAGGGGTGAACTCCTTTATCATTTGTTGTGTTATGTGTTCATTACTATTGGTTTTTATCTATCTGAAATGTTGCTCATGCTTAAGTAAAACTCACTAAATTTATGTGTTAGTAACTTGATCCATTTACCCAAACACATACCATTTATACACTTGCAATTTAAAGAGATAATTCTTCTTCATTTTAAAGATCTATTGGAAACATATTCAATCCTTTTTCAGATCAAAATTAGACATTGATTTCGTACAAAGATTCTAGAGTGCGCGAAATGAATTTTACAATTCTACATGGGCTTTGTGCAGAACATTCCCATTTAGCTGAAAAATAGAAAGTTTCTCCAAAACATGTGCGATGTGGCCAGTACAAATGGTTCTTTGAAAACAACTTTCCCATATTTTCCTTTCGTCGATAGATGCTAGATCGACTTCAGTGCATTTTACCTTTTCGTGAATGTCTAAATCGACCTCCACATATCTCTTTTGTTGGTGACTATTTAAACTCAAATTGTAAACATTTTACTTAATGGTGGATATTAAAATTAATTCCCTCTCAGTTTCTAGTCACTAAATATTTGACTTGGTCTTCACCCTTTTTTTTATTTGCTTCCTCATTTGACCAACAAACATCTTTTTGGTTCACTCAACTAGGCAAAATTTTGACTTGAATATTTCGATTCTAGTAAACACAACTTGCTTCATCCTCGAACCGACTTGTATTTCCCAATTTAAGTTCTCTTTGACTTTGACCTTTATGTTACTTCTTTTTTGGACCAACTCGACTTATAAGAAAACTGACTTGTGTAATTCAAATTTGCTCCTCCTAACTTGCTTCATTTTCGACTTCGACTTCGGATTCGATCTTCGACTTATTTGATTTCTACTTCTTCTACTTATCCAAATTTGACCTTTGACTTTTTCTACTTATTTGAATTTGACCTTCGATTTCATCGACCTCTTGAATTTTGATATTTTGATTTCGACCCCCGATGTCTCTGACTTTGAATTTCGACTTTTTCAAATTCTTAAACTTCAACTTCTTACTGAGTTGTTTATACCAGACTTCTTGATATCTACTGCATTTTATTGAAACACTCGACTTTGATATTTATTCCTTTCATTTAGATCATCGTCTTGACCCATTTAATTGTTTTGACTCGACTCAAGGTTTGACTAGTTGAGACAATTGTTTCTGACTCGACTTAAGGCTTGAGTGGTCGAGACTTTTCTTGCTATGAATTTTATATCAAACTTATTTACATCTACTTGATTCTTTTTTTATCAATTCCAATACCAACTCCATGACCAACATTGACCATATTGGTCCTCTTTGTCATCAATCCCAACCCCATAATAATAGTTCCAACACAATGTATTTGGATGTACTATCTATAGTGTAGAATGCTTGGGTGTATGATAAGCTAAAGATGATAATATCANAATTGTATTTGGTTAAGAGGATATCCTAGGATTATTTATTAAGAGAGCACATAGCTACAAGTGTTTGTATAAATGAACTTCAAAATTCACATGTAGTAGAAAATAAATAAATAATTTATGTAGAATATTCATAAGGGATTGAAAACAATAAAGATATTTTCATGTCACTTAGCTTATTAAGAAAGTGATTGCACTAATAGAAACAATATATATTTTATAATCCAATGTAGATGAGATGTGTAACAAACATGCTTAAAAAAAAAACCATAATATAGTTTTTTTTTTTAAATACTCACATTAATTAAGATTTTATATATGCCTTTAAGCACCATTTTCCTGCATCTACATATACCTATATATATCCTCATTGGATATCTCGATTGGTTAAGTGATTTGAACTTTATGCAAGAGGCCTTTAGGTTGATCCCTTGGGATTGTTGCCTTTGTTGTGTGCCTCGCTCAATCTCTCCACTGGGTCAAGCATTGTAATAAAAGTTGACGAGTTTACAACAGGTACTATATACAAAATGAAAAGAAGTGCCCTGAGGTTTCCTTGCTAGTTTTTCCTTGGGAAAATTCATGGAGAAACATAAGGGATGCCTGTCTACATTTGTGGATGACATCCCTAGAAAACATGTCGGCATAGAGTAGTGTGCCTTGTTACCCCCTCTCTCACCTATGGCTAATTAGAGGAGATCATGTCTCATGACCC
Organism: Picea mariana; assembly: GCA_032191745.1. Taxonomy (NCBI): domain Eukaryota; kingdom Viridiplantae; phylum Streptophyta; class Pinopsida; order Pinales; family Pinaceae; genus Picea; species Picea mariana. The sequence goes on along the minus strand of JASDQU010380059.1, from coordinate 759 downwards.
ACAATGAAGAGATGATCCCCATGATGATGATCAATAGTATCCATAGCCAACACACCCCCCATATGCCTCATTCCTCATTAGCATAGCTCATCACACCCAATCAACGTGGTTCATTGGAATATGGTGGTCCAACACATTATGAGGTACATTAGTCCTTGCTTCATTTAAAGTTTCATATTTAATTCATTTGACATGTGAATGAGGATCATGGGTACGTTGAATTTGGATAATGAATCATAAGCTCAGAAGTTATGTTATTTTCCTTTTTTCACCTTGGTGGCCATTTTTAGTATCTTAGTCACATGTTGTCACTCTTGAGGAACATGGGTACTACTAGGAGGCTTTGATAATGGTAACCCATTGTTCCCCCCATACTTAACACTTTCTATTCCATGTGTTATCACTGAAATTTCGTCCGCACAGGGCGATAAGAACTCAACATCATCAACACAGAAAAACAATCATCCATGACACAAGGATTAACTCCACAGCGCATCAAAAAGGGCCAAAACTATACAAAGTTGGCTAAAAAGATTAAAAAGCGCATCGCGCCCATGGTAAACTAGTGCATGCGCGCATTATAGTCGTACATAAGGCGCATATGCGCGGCTGTGGGGTGCAAAACCCGCGCGCCTGCCAAACGGCGCATTTATGAAGCTGGTCGGCCTCCCAACCACTAATGGATCGGCTCCCAAGTCGATTTGACATCAAATCCGAGCTCAATCTGCGTGGGGAGGCTGGTCAAAGACCTAAATGTGC
>JASDQU010380058.1:0-11224 GCA_032191745.1 Picea mariana | reverse complement strand
GGAAGGAAGGGGCAAGGATGGAGAGTTCAAATCTCTCTTGATATTGGATGATTGTATCTTCTTCTTGGAGGTTTAGCTCTCCCTTTACATTTGAAAGTTGTAGTTACCTTTGGGAGTCATTACTTCCCTTGAACAATAACTATTGATTATTTCTCATATATTGTGCATGGTGTATTGTGGTGTAACTCTTATACTATTGTTCATTTCTCATTGGATATAATTGAATGGTTTAAGTATAAGTTGAAAAATGTTTTAAATTGTACTTGATACTGATTCACCTCTCTCTCAGTATCAACAATCACATCATGTTCATATATGTTGTTTCTATCATAAACTCTTGGATTTTCAAGCATGTCACCATTTGTTGTAGCCATTAATTAATGCCAATAGGGCATGGGGCCCTTTTATTTTTTAAGCTTCACCTACCTCAATTCGTTATTCTTGCAATTTAATCTTTTGGTATGATCAACACTCATGGATGAGGATGATTTCTAGTTCTTAATTGGTTTTCTAATTGAATTTGTTATCGGTGTCATGGCAATGGTGTGTATGAAATAATAACAATATAATGACCATAAAAGGCAGACATCAATGATGACCTTATTGTTTTTAAAGTGCACATTAATATCCACTTTTGATTATTGATTTTCCTTGCCCAAGTTTGGCATAAATTCGTTGGGTGAGAAAAGCTTCTCGTGTAAGAAGATAAATCGCTAACCTCAAACCAAATGATCTAAAAACTCATGCACTTGAGGCCAATGATCTCAACCTCAACATTAGAGTTATTTGGGGGTGGATGGAAGGTGATTTTAATAGCTTTTGTTAGTGATGTCATAAAGAAATGAAATTTTTTTGTCGTAGGATGACATGACCTCTTTAATAGGACAATTGGCAACACTACTTCATAATTTATTTCTCTCACCATGTATTGTAAATTGATTTTTTTTTAGTGTTTGGAATTTTAATCTCATCAACTCTAGTGACTGGGTCATGCAAAGAGCTTAGTGATTTATTGAGTTTCATTTTTGGTAAAATCTTTACGAAAAATGAAATCACTATCCTTGGATGGTATGCGATACTAGCTCCAAGTCAATGATTTTCCTCACCATGAGAGGTAGTAAGTCATTCAAACTTAGTGAATCAACATCTTATTCCGTAGCTTAGTGAATTTTGTGAATGTTTATGAAAGCTGGAATTTTATTTTGATTTTATTGTTGGAAAAGTACCCACCATTAAACCCTAGCGAATTAGATAATTTCTCACCTATAAAGGTTGAGTGGCATTAGCCTTAGAGATTTGGTAGCCTTGTCATCAATCTTAAGAATTTACTTTTACAATCGCCTCTTGTTACACTATTTCACCCTATGACTTTTCATTTACTCCAAGTAACCTTATCTATCATATCTTGGTTGTGGGTGAATGTTTTATTGTTTGTAATATTCTTCTACTACATATTTTTTTTATACTATTTCACTCTGACTTTTCATTTACTCCAAACAACCTTATCTATCATATCTTGGTTGTGGGTGAATGTTTTATTGTTTGTAATATTCTTCTACTACATGTTGTGTGTTTTTTACGCTATTTCATCCTATGACTTTTCATTTACCTCAAGTAACCTTATCTATCATATCTTGATTGTGGGTGAATGTTTTACTATTTGTAAGATTCTTCTACTACATGTTGTGTGTTTTTAAAGGGTGTTTTTACTTGTAAGAAGGTCCATCCTTTCTTTCAAACTAGTGTGCAATGACTTTGGGGTCTCTACATGTTGTGCGTTTTTAAAGGGTGTTTTTACTTATAAGAAGGTCCATCCTTTCTCTCAAACTAGTGTGCAATGACTTTGGGGTCTCTAGACAACTCTTCTTTCATTAGATTTCGCATGAGTGTGTTGTTGCATTGATTGAGCACTTCAAGATAGATTGGATCGAATTCCCTTCTTACCAGAGCAAGTGTGCATTGTTTTTTTGGGTCTTTGGGTAATCTGTTTCTCATTGAATATTATTTTAAAGTGGTGACCATTTTTACTAAGCATCCCATAGTTCAAATAAGGGAAATAGCTGCAAAGCAACTAGTCCCTGCCTAGTTTATAGAAGCATATACCCATTTATTGGTAGGTCAATCTCACACCCAAGAGTTTCGTACCTGTTTTGTCCTAGTTTTTATGAGATTTGTTTTTTCTCTTGACAACGTTAATATACTCCACGACATGATGCATCTTATTAGAATCTACAAATGTGTGGTTCAATTAAAATTAAATTAAATTTGTCTAGACTGTTACTACGCCCTTTAAATTTACTTAGGAAAATAAGCATTAAAGGCTCCTAAGAACTGCAACAACATTGGTGTTTTTCAGGTGGTAATGACTTCGGCCATAAGTATTATGTTAGGTGGTTTACATGCACCATAAATTTTCTTTTTGACATTGTGTCGAACGTGGTTGCAATGAGCTTGTTGTATATGCATGAGGATTGAGAGAACAATGCATAGTGCAAAGGGATATGAAGGCCAAGGTCAAGATCCATTGCCCTTTATTAAATATGACATTTTGGAGTTACTCAAAGGACGAGTGGAGGTTGAGCACTCGGGCCTCCTCTACAGAATTCGGCCTTTCACTATTATAACTTTGAATTGGTACCATTATAGTTTCAAATTTATCATCAAAATTATATGAAAAATAATAATATATGAAACAAAGGAAAAAAGAAAAAAAAGGTTTAGTTAACGTTTAAACCACAATATCCATGTCAAGTGTAATAACACATGTATACAATTAATTGGGTATAGTTTGGATGGTTGAGAGGAATGGATGTTATCCTCCCCACTCAGGTTCAATTCCCATAAAAATAACATGTTAAGCTCATAATGAGTATTGTTGTATTGTTGTCATGACAATTTTTTTTTAATGTCCTGTAAGATGCATCTTCCGAAGGGCCATGCAAAGCACAATAATGACAATGTATCATCTTCCTCAACATATCATCATGACTTTGATTTTTGAGGCATGTTAGCCATATTTGCCACCACCATTGGAAACATGCGCAAGTATGAGTTTCACCATAGAAGGATAGGTTTCAATGCAAGGGCTCCTAATATATGAATGATATCAATGGTAGGATCAATTATCAACATATTCGGTGTGACTGTACCATTAAAAACAATGGGTCATAAGACCTGGTGAGGTAGGAACAACACTAAAATGCCATGAGGCAAGGATAAATTATTGTGTTGCTATTCGTTGATACTTGCACTCGTAGAAAATATCATATAAAATTAGATTAACAACGGTGGTAGCTGCCAAAACAATAACGAATGTCTCAACAATTGAGGTATGCATACATCCACCCTCAAATGGGAAATCCCTTCCTTTGTGGCCTGAAAATGCTAGAAATTATATTTTTTAAAATGATAGAAATTATATTTTTTATTTTTATGTTAATGAAATATTATTGTTGTTTGTAGGGCAGACATGGGATTTCTCTATAAATGTATAAATGTAAATGTAATAACAACATACATGGACTTGAAAATCCTGAAACAAAGTAGAAGTACCAACCGCTAATGTGAAATCTTAAACGTACCATATTAATATATTAATTTACACTGCCATGCATCAATGCAAAGTACCCATTGCAATCAATTCTTTCATTCTAGGTTGATGAAAAAATTGCATCTTACACAAACGAAAATCCAAATCGAGACTTCCCACAAAGAATAATAAGACCAGATCTCACACAGAAAATCCCTCTCATTGAACAAAAATGGAACAAAACTTGCTTACAGTTCAAGAGAAAAGAAACGAGAAGCGCCATACAATACCTTCCTCTATCATCAGTTAATAGAAATATTAATTGTCTTAGACTTCATAGCAGGGATAATCCTAGGCACAATAATAGTCAAAACCCCATACACACACAAAACAAAGATTCCCTCAACATTGACATCGCTAGAAAGAGTGAATTTCCTAGCGAATTTTAGGTTTCTCTTTCATTCCATTCACAGATACTTACAACACTCCTCATCCTCGACCCCTTCGTGCTTCGACTTTCCTCCCACGTATTTGATCACCGACACCTTATCCTCCTCCACACTAACAAATAAGGGTAAAAAAGTCATATCACAATGATATTGACCAATAAGAAATTAAACCCACAAAACTACAAAATTAGGAAAATGATTTTATTTTATGAAAAAAATGAAATTAATATACAAATTTAAATTAGAGTGCATAATATCAGATCCTGTCTCCAAAATGCACCAACTAATATACCAAAACGACCCCAGTAATAGAATATCAACAATAATAGTTGATTGTGAGGTGCAAGATAGAATCCATATCCAAAGACAAGGACTAATAAAAAGAGCTATCTGAAACCCTTATCTAAGACAAGAATTTTTGGGCCATATCTCATTTTAGAAATGTATTCCTCATATAAAATTGTGCCATAATCGCATGGTTGTATCACTTACTTGGCTTATATTCATGACCGATCATTCTATTATCTTGATGGAAATACTTTTTAACTAATTGATGATGTTTAAAACAAACAAATGCTTTATTTTTATTAGATGCAAATGATATTATATTATTATTTATGGTTTTAAGCAAGGGATTGATTGTTCTTATTTCATAGATGCAATGCCAAGATGAGTGGCTTCTTTTCTCTCACATTTGATTCCTATATATTGTACATGTCTTCAAACCCATAATTTAAAGAGATAAATGAATTAAACTTGTGAATGACGCATTTATATGCATTTGAAGTTAACAATAAGGTTTGACATTTATATGCAATTGAAGTTAACAATGAGGTTTTATACCATATTGGTAGGCATTGGTATTACTTTTTGCCTCCTTAATGTCATACCTTATCACTCTTGAAGATCATTGTTTAAGTTTGAGATGAGTTTGTCACATTATCCTTGTTTAATGAAGGTTTTCTTCATATGTACAGATGTGAGAGAAGAAGGAAGGTGAAAGAATTGGTGCATAATAATGTTATTAAGTGAAATTTTGTGCTTCAATCATGCTTTGATGAAAATGAATGATGAGAATCTAATCATTCAAGTCTCCAAAGCCAATGGAGAAGAAATCCAAAGCTTGGAGTAATTCCTAAGCATATAGAAGGATAGTGCAATTTCCAACACTATGTATCATGAAGAGAAAGTCAATTTCAACCATGGGCAAGTATGAACGAAGGAAAAAAATACTCTACAAGCATTGAGGCAAAGCATCATAAAAGTGCCCATTGTGAAGAAAATGATTGGTATGTACAAGTGGGAAAGTAGGAGTTATTATCCACATCATATAACTTGTGCCCAACATGTGTGCACAAAGAGTCAAATGTGGTTAATGGATAAACCTCACTTTTATTGAGCAAAATTGTAATTATTGAATATTTTAATCAAATATTATCCTCACAATAAGGTTGAATAATCAAAATGAGGACAAAAACATACATTATAAAGGATTCAGAACCTATGGTAGGTGAGCAATCCTTGTAGACTATTGAAAGCTTGAGGAAGTTGAAATGATTTTTGGGGAATCCCAAGAGATTCCTTGGGTAGTTGAAGAGATAAGGTAGCGCAAAGGCCAAGAGCCACACACAATCTTATAAATAATGTTTCTATTTTTTACTTTGTAAGATATATTTCATATGTTAATAAATAGAAAACTGATGGCCATTGTCATAATACTCTTACATAGAGATGTGTTTGGTTTTGGGACTCTTCTATCATTGTTTCATTCTATTGGTGCTTGTGGTGCCTGGTAACATCTGATATGAAACAAGGAGGTTCTCAATTATTGGAGACTTTTCTCAGTTGCTCAATCTTTTTTATTCATGTATATGCTTTAGTTGGTGGACTAGTCTCCCTAATGTTATATTCCTAATCACATTTTATTCTAACTTGGTTACTAACTATTTATATGTGATAGGGAAGGTATCTCAATAGTTGGATTGTTTTACTTTGGGAGGGAGTTAGGAGAATCTCATACATGTTCATTTATGTTAACAAACAAGATTATTCTCGCTATTATTGGTTACATTGTCAGCTCTCCTTATTTTCTTCTTTAGCTAGGATTTAGTTATATACATTTGCATTTTCCTACATCTCATTCCCCATATTTAATCCATCCTTATTTATATTTTTTCAATTACTTTTGTTATTTTAGAACAGATTAGATAAATAACACTAAAATAACATCTTACCTTTCATACAATAGCCAGACCACAATAAGAGGGCTTTCCATTTCAATATAGAAAGGTATAATTAGGCCCTTTCCCCATTTAATCTTATGTAGTTGAAAAGGGTCATTTTCTCACATCAATAGAACCATTATGTAGCTTGAACTTTTTTACCCATGAAATTAGGGAGAAGGGTATGTAGAAGATGTTGATTTTGGAGATCATTGATTGAAACAAAAAGCAATTACTAATTTATAAGAAAATGAATACCATATTTAAGATGTGCTCCTTTATAAGTTAGACCATCTATGCACCATAGGATATAAGGATATGATTGATTAGAGAATCTCATAATTCAAGTATTGCTAAACATTTTTGGTTCGGAAGACCATAGTGAATCTACATAGGTATGTGTATTGGCTTAAGATGTAGGAGAAAGTTTCAAATTATATAAAAGGTTATTTTATTTACATCAGTAACAAACACAATGATATAATACATGGGGTGTATATGCCATTGTTAGTCCCTAATCAACCATAGGAAAGTATCTCTATGGATTATTTTTGGGGTATTTTCAATGACTAGGAAAGTTCATGATTACTTGTTTGTGGTCTTGAACATATTCAAGAAGATGTGTGTGCTAACACCATGAAAAATGACCATCAAGGGTAATAAAGAAATCAAACTATTGTTCTCATATGTATGAGAGCAAATTGGATTGCCTTGTATAATTGTGCTCAATCGAGACATGAGATTTTTGGGAAAGTTCTAGAAAAACTTATGGAAAATAATGGATATGAAGTTGAAACATTTTATTTTAGTCAAATCCTTAGACTAATGGGTAAACCTAAGTAGTTAACTTAAATTTGGTGCAGCTATTGATGGTCTGCAATAGGACACATATGAAGACTTGGGGTGATCAAATAATTTATATTCAATGCTCTTATAAAATGTTAATATATTCTTCCACCAAAAATATCATTTTGATTTATGATATGGTTATTTTACACATGTAAATTTTCATGTTATTATGGGAAAAAAAGGGAAATATGATAGGAAGTGCACGAGGAGGAAAATAGGGTAGGTAGGTTTCTAGATATGATCACATAGATTCATTTGAAAATACAAGAGAAACTCGAGAAGAGTAAAAGGAAGTACAACCTTCGCCATGACCATCATAGGACTAATCATAAATTTCATGTTGGGAATAAGGTTTGGATATGTCTTAGTAGAAAGTTGATGCAATGAGAAACCCAAAAAATTAAGTTGAGATACAAATAGCAACAATAAGAACAAGTTCTTCTTATAGTCCAATATTTTGCACTGAATACACTTGTAGAGCTAGAGTAAGATCCATATTTTAGAAGAAGGTCCATGATTCTTGAAGAGGGAAGACTAAACTATGAAAAATTGAGTGCAAAGTGAAATCACTAATGCTAACAAAATGGTATGAAGGAAGCAAAGCTTTAGAAGTATGTCCTCATCTCTCATTGGTATCTTTTGAGGGCCAAAATCCTCCCAATGGAGAGATTTGATCTGAAATGGATCATCATTGATAAGTCAAATGGGTTTGGCTCAAAATATTAGAGGCTCAAATTGACTAGATTAAATAGAAAGGCATCAATTTCAAGGAATCAAATTGCTAAGGGGGAATGATCAATTGGGGTGCATTGTTTTTCTAAGAGAATGAGTGTTAGTTTAAGTGAAATAAGTTGACTTCCTGTAAAGTGTATTTAATTGGAATAATGAATCAAAATGAAGAGGAAATAATACTCAACATGTTCTTGGGGATTGCTAATCCAATCCATGGGCACCAACATAATATTCTCTTATTCGATGCTATGCGTGCTATGATTTATAAACATAGTTGTTGTTACTGATTGAAGAAGACCAGAGTCAAATAGGACCATAGTTTACTTGGGACCAAAGAGGAAGAAAAAACATGGAAGGAAACTGACTATGAGATCTATATTGATGAAGTACATTCATGGAATCCCACAAAAAATCAATTTCCCACTAACAATTTTCTTACTAAGAGTGAAAGTTTTAATTTATTGGATTCATCATTTTCGGTGACTTGGTCAATAGGATAACTTACAGACCATGGGTGTCGACTAGAATCAACAGATGTGGAAGTTTGATGGAATGAAGGACGTGAGGGAGTTTAGCCACACATGCATAACCACTTATCAACGAATACTTCAGTGTTCACATTGAATCCCCTTTGATAAATATGATTACAACACAATGAGCTACCATAATAACTTCTTGACTTATCTGAACAATAGGATTTTTAGGTTCATCACTCCTATAAATATTATGGATATAACTATCCAATAGTCAATAGTTGGCTGGGAGGTCAAATGAGGAGTCGACTATGAGACCGACTAAATGGTCAACTAAAAGTATTCAACCGGTCGAGTGATTAGAACATAACAATCAACTAGTGCATAAAACAAGGAAAAAATTAAAGAGTTCATTATACAACCTAATGAATCTACGTGGATTTATTCTTCCTCACTTCAAGGGAGTTGGTTACATATTCTTTCTATATAATATGGTTGTATGTATCAATCTATGACATGGTGAACACTAGATTTTGTACAGAAATATTTTGGTTTCTTACACTTATTTGTATGTTGAGCTATGCTGGGTCGTGCTTAAGTGTTGTAACCATGTATTTGGACACCACCTCTCTCTTGGAATACTATCTCTCTAATATACCTAATCATATGATTCTCCAACATTGTATCAAAGGTAATGGTTTTATATCTAGTTTGTTGTCTACAGGTCTTGTGGAGGCTATTGGTGCTCCTAACAAGTTAGATCTGTTTGGTAGATTGACTTAGGATTTTGGCTTGCAAAATAAATATAGGATTAGATTAGTAGATAAAAATTATGAGTTCTAGGCTAGAGATTGTGGTTATAATTGGACACAATTATGGAATTTGGGCACAATATATGAAAATATTATTGAAGAGTAAAGTGTTGTGGCAGTTTACAAAAACTAAAGTTGCAAATTCAAAGGATGACCATAAGAAATTTGTCATTGATAAGATGAATAATGAGGATATAGGAGTCATAATGACCTACATATTTAGGAATATTTTCTTTCACATAAGTGGGATTGACTTCTCAAATGATATTTGGAAGAATCTAAAGACTATGTTTGATAAAACCAAGAAAATTCACGTTATGCAGATTGAGAAATAGTTGATCTCTCTCAATACTATCTCCTTTGAAAGAATTGAATATTATTTGGCCCGTGAAAAGGAACTTCAATTTAAATTGGTTGAAGGCAGAAAATATTTTCCCTAGTAAGATGGTGAACTCAGATGATTGATTCTGATGAATCTAAAGACTCAATATGATGTGTTATATTCGACATTCCATGTAAGTTGGTTCTTGAGAAAAGATGATGGTAAGGACTATAAATGTGAATCTTTATGTGGTTTACTAATTAAGGCATAGGAGAAATCAATTGATGAACAAAAAAATTTAGGTCAAGAAATAGACTCATTTGTTGAAAGAAAATTGTCAATAGAAATATAGAGAACTTGAGGTCGGTAGGAGAAGGAACATGACCATGTTGATGTGATTGATAAGAAGAAGCATGGTGATTATAATTTTATAAAGGAAGGTATAAAGAAGCATTCCTATCACTATTACTAGAAATTGGGACAAATGAAGAATGCTTGCTAGTAGAAGACCAAAGACCTAGAGGATAAAGTGAAGAAACTTGAAGGAGATGTGTCCACTAAAAGATTGACCAACTTGCATAACTAAATTTTATAAGGTAAGGCATATAAATATAAATTTTATGTTGTTTTTTCTCAATACTTTCATGTTCATACTTCTCAGAGTGAATGGATAATCGAATCTAGTTGCACCCATCACATAGCTAAGGATGCTTCTTGCTTTTCTTCATTAAAAGAAGCTACATAAAAAGAAATGTTTGTTGTAGATAATTATGCACTTACCATTGTTGGTTATGGAAATATTGTTCATGTTAGAATGATGTGATCACTAATGTGTGTCATGTACCTAACCTAAGTGAAAATTTGTTTTCCATACCCCAACTAGCCAAGATTGGGAAGAAAGTAGAGTTTTTCCATATTGGTTTGTTGTGAAGGACATGAAGAATAACTTTGTTATTATTTCCGAACATTTCTCGGGCCTAAAGGATTGATTGTATAAGTTCTATAACCTTCCCAAGAAATATGCTAGACTGACTACATCCATAATCCACACCAACAATAGAAGTAGACTGTGGCATGGATAATTCAAACACCTGAATTTTCAAAGCCTAAAACAAATGGTAAAATGCAATATGGTAAYTCAYCTACCCATAATTTTTCCCCTTCATTGAATATGTGAAGGATGTATTCTTGGAAAAAATCACCAAGTTACATTTGTAACATGGAAATCTTAGAGAGAAAATAATCATTTAGAACTTGTGCATAGTGACTTGTGTTTCATGAACAAACCATCTCTAGTTGGTGAAAGGTATGTGTTGACCTTCATTGATGATTTTTCTAGGTATAATTAGGTGTATTTATTGAAGAATAAAGGTCATGTATTTTAAAATTTCAAAAAATTTAGGGCATTTGTTAAAAAGAAATGTGACCAACCTATGGAATGTTTAAGATGTGACAATGGATGAGAATACATGAGCACAAAATTTGAAAGTACTTGTCATAATGGTATCTCTTGGAAAATATTTGTACCTACACATAGTAGAATGGTGTCACTAAAAGGAAGAATTGGAATTGAAATGGAACGTTGCTTGCTTTAGGACAAACATCTATTAACTAAATTCTATGCATAAGTCTTTTACTACTCAAATTATTTGTTAAACTTGATTTTGGCTAAAGTTGTATGAGATGTGACTCCAATTGAAAAATGGAGCAAAAGAAAGCCCTACATTAGAAATATCATAACCTTTGGATGAATTGCATGGGCTCATATTCTAGATGATAGAAGGAATAAATTGGATGCAAAGAGTCATACCTATATCATGATGGGATACTTTGAAG
>JASDQU010380057.1:0-10410 GCA_032191745.1 Picea mariana | reverse complement strand
TTTTTTCCATTATAGTTCATGGCGCGAAGCTCACTACGTCCACAATAATCCCCTCGAAATCCGAAGAACATAAGAAGATCAATTATTTCAAGAATATTAATGCTAAAATCTACAAAAATGTACATACTCTACCCCTCTAGATTTGAACCTATAACCTCCTATAAATAAACACATATTCTTAACCATTACATATATAGATATCAAATTCAATAAAAAATAACAAATACAACTTCAAAAACCCTTCTCAGTACATTTAACCCTAACAATATTACTAAAACTTTATAATTCTCCATTAGATTGGCAAACCCCTTCCTATTTAACAACGAAGTAATCCATGAGGTTCATTCCCACACTAATTAACAATGCCTCTTTGTGACACAATGTAGTTAACACACTCTTTGTGACACAATGCAGTTAACACAAGCTTGAGGGTTACTTCAAACTTCAGTGTCTTATCTTTACGGGGTCATTCAATTCTTTGCAAGACTTGGCTATAAAATAATGAATTTAAAGCTACTATACTTGCTAAAATTCTGAACTTGGATTGTTCTCCGGCATGCCACGGCATGCCCTGCCCCACAACAAAGAAATGGGGAGCGGAATAGAAGTCCATGAAAGGATTATAATGGAGCTTGCTTACTCTAATGGCGCTGCACAACCCTCGGATTTTAACAATGTATTGGAATTTCTCGTCTCCTATTCTCGCTCAGACGACGGCCCCACAACAAAGAAATGGGGAGCGGAATAGAAGTCCATGAAAGGATTATAATGGAGCTTGCTTACTCTAATGGCGCTGCACAACCCTCGGATTTTAACAATGTATTGGAATTTCTCGTCTCCTATTCTCGCTCAGACGACGGTAGGAAACAATTAGGTAACCTCGGGGCACTCTCTTCTCTTCTCAATTATCTCTCGTCCCTGTCCCTGATTGACCACAATATTCACGAAGAAGAAAACACGTACAAGCTCATCTGTACGGTCCTGAAGATCTTAAGAAACCTCTGCGCTGGAGAAATCAGTAATCAAAACTCGTTTATTCATGGCAGAGGACTGGAAATTACAGTCAGTTTTGTCAATTCAATACTTCCCTTCAATTTGGGGGTTACCCAAATTGAGGCGAACTTTCCGGCCCACATTATGGATGTTTGCCGGATGATTTTGCAGCTTTTGGGTAATGTTTCCCTTGCTGGAGACGAGCATCAATCGGCTATATGGCAAGCAGTCTTTCCTGGCATTTTTTCAGGGTTCGCTCTCATTCAGAACCCCAAAATATATGAACCGTTATGTATGGTTATCTACACATGCTGCAAAGACAATCAGGGGCGTTTGAAGGAACTGTGTGGCAATGCTGGATCACCAATATTCGCAGGCTTGTTGCGGACATCACAAACAGGTAACGCATTTCAGTGCCTGAGCTGAAAGGTTTTCTTATTTCTTTTTTCAAAGATATCGTCTGTTCAAAATTTTATGTAATACAATTATATTTAATCATAATATAATTATGATTATTGATTATGATATAGTAATTAGGGTTTAGGGTTTTATTTTATTATTTTTGTTAATGTGATCTAGAGTTCTAAATTCCTGAATTTGGCCTTTAACTATGACAGATAGTTCTGACAGAACCAACTTTTTACAAGTCATTAAGTAAAAATGGTTTCCTATCTTTTCCTTGTCCTAAGTAAATTCAGGGTTTATGAAAGTAGGGTTTCTTTCCAGTTCCTTAACTATGACAGATAGTTCTGACAGAACCAATTTTTGTACAACTCATTAAGCAAAATGGGTTTCCTTCCTTTTCCTGGTCCTAACTAAATTCAGGGTTTCTCTTCAGTTTACTGTTTTGTTGTTAGGACAGCGAGGAATGATTTTTTCTGATTGATTTTTTGGGTATGTGTATGTTACTAGTTGGCATTGAAGGAGATTGGTTGGAACTCCTCTTCCTAAAGATTTGTTTTGTTGAACCGTATTTTGCGCATCTCTTTTCTAGTTTAAGGTCACGGGAGGTTCTCTCAGTATACCAGGTCAGAGAGGATGGAGACACTTTCACCCCAGAACAGGCATATCTATTGCGTGTGATTGCCACTTGTCTGACTCAGCAAATGGAAGACATCTCTCCATTAGTGAACTTGAGGGAATGCAAACCTGTTTTGTGGGATTATGTAACATATCTTATTGAGCTTTTAAGGAAAGCTGAGAGAAGCACTGGTACTAGATCAGCAACACCTCCAACTTTTCCAACTGGATTCCCTGCTACCGATATCTTGGGATTTTCATTAAGTATTCTTAGGGATCTCTGTGCTTGGGAAGATTCTCCTTCCATCGACATGCTTGAATCCTTTGAAACTACAATCCAAACTCAAGAGACCGGAAGCTTATCTGTTGTAGATTCATTGATTTCATCTGATCTTATACAGTTATTGATACATTTGCTCCGTGAGCTTGGTCCTCCAGAAGCTGTGAAGAAAGCCACGGTGCAGAGTATTCTTGGAAGTCCAAATACTAGTAAAAAAGATACTGATCAACCAGAAGTAAGAGCGGGTAACATTTCTAAGGATAATGGAAATGCATTACCAGGTACACACAGTGATCCATCATTTTTACTCAATGGGATTGGAGGAGAAACACCATATGTTCATCAGACAGGGAAGATGTGTCCTTACAAGGGCTATCGACGAGACATTGTATCAGTTCTTGCTAATGCCACCTTTAGAAGGAAGCATGTGCAAGATCAGATTCGAGAAGGTGGGGGTTTGTTTTTGCTTTTGCAACAATGTGTAGTGGATGACAATAATCCTTTCTTAAGAGAATGGGGCTTATGGGCAATAAGAAATTTGTTAGAAGGGAATAGAGAGAACCAGCGGGAAGTAGCTGAGTTGGAGCTCCAGAATTCTGTAAATACACCTGCAATTGCACAAATGGGGTTGCGAGTGGAAATTGATCAGATGACAAGAAGGCCAAAACTAGTTAATTTATCTTCTTAGCAAGTTGGAAAGTTGGTTCTGTTTTACTACTAGCCAAATGCATGGAAGCTTGGAGAAGCTGACAGCGTGCTTGGAGAAATTTCAATAGGTATGTTTCTCCTATTACATAATGCCAAAATTAATAGATTGTTATGTTCGTCAGATATGCCCCTTGAATATTCTCAGAATATTACAGAACGTTTTTTGTGATCTTAGCTAGACTCTCAGTTCTTTATCTTTAGCTTTTTCCAATATCATCTGGGAGTTGTTTTTGCACTCGCATTTTGTACCTACACTGGATGTACTCTTTTAGTCCCACTGACCTGCTTTTGTGGTCATTTGTTGGCATTAATAAAACTATCTTATCTTATCTTCCTAACAGATGCAAAGTGACCTGACTGCAAACCACCACACACAGAATTACAGTTGCAGATTGCCAAAAACTGTAAACATCATTAGAATTTATCATTATTTAAATTAAAAAGCCGATTTGGAAGCAGACAATTTCGATTATGAACTGCACCTGCTATTGCGTGGTAGTATATCTTTCAGTTGTCAGTTGTACAGTTCTCAATAATATCCTATGTTGTGCTGCCTCTTCAGTCTTCACAGCCAAGTCACTGAAATTGTTGATTATTTCTGATTTGATAAACTATGAATACTTTATGCCTTTGCAGTATCTTATTTATGGTGAACTGCATGGCTATATATTCCAAGGATGGTAAATTTGCGTCCTCATGTATGTTTTCCACACTCAAATTTGGATTTGTAGTTCGACTTCTTAATTTTATGGGCTTATAGTTTATACATTACAAAAGGAGAATGGCTTTATACATAAATAATTTGGTGTCTCTATTTTGACGTTGACAACTAAATCTGAAATAAAAATATTCTATCAAGTGTAATGATATTTACATGTGGACAATAGAAGTAAATGTTTTAGCTGATGCATAAGAACCTGTCGAGAGCCAAGTGTTGGAGATCACTTTTGGGAAGACAGCATTGACAATGATATGTGAAGATAGTTTTGGAATGCTTGCTTTTTTTCACATCTCGTAACTAACTAAATTAGTTCCGTGCCAACAAAAACGAGCCTCCATTATGTTTAGCAGTAGCTCATGCACCTTTCCAAAGGGTTAGGATGTTGAAGTTAAAGTCATACTTCATGCTATTGTAGATTCTTTCTAAATTGAGAGTATGGTTTGTTAACCCTTTTAGATAGTTTCCGTTCTCTCTTTCACCATCTTCTTCACCAAGAATTTTTTTTAAGCTTAAGCTGGCTCTCTACAACATTTTCCGCATCTCTGCTCTTCATGAGTTATTTCCATTTTAACTTTGAAATTTTCTTGTTGGTAGATGGTAGCCAATTTTCACAGTCACAAGATAGAAGGTTTTTGGAAAAGAAGAGTTTGTGAAGAAATTGATTAAAAACATGGTGGTAGAACTGGTCCTAGTGAAATAAAGTTCAGGAATTTCACCTTTTGATCTAGATAACCATCTGGGCCATTCAGATGACGTTTGGGCCATTTCAGACAAGACTTGGTAGATCCTGAATTTTGCAGTTTTGGGCCAAAACTGAAATTTGTGATCTCGAGCCTTGCAGAGTGGTTTTTGGGGTCCAAAACTTTTCAACAATGTGAGGGATTGTTATCCTCCCCACCTATGTTTGATTCCTGCTTGTGACATGCTTGCCCCTCTTGTGGGCCGATTTGCCTCCACAAGGCATTGTTTCATGTGTATGGGCCAGGTGTAATCCTTGAATGTGAATTTGACATATTACATCCCCTTGAGGGACAACCACTTAGTGAAAATTTGCTTTCAGAAGGTAAAATTCATGTTGTTGACATGACAAACGAAAAAAATGGTCTTGTCTTATTAACTTGGACACAATGGATCCCTATGAGACGAGACTCTAAAAGGACTCAACAATTTATATAATTAAATCATAAGGTGGAAAAAAACACTCAATTAGATGCAATATTGGGTTTATAATTTTTAAAAAGGTACACTTGGGATGCAATTGATGAAAAAAGAGTCATTAGTGATGTGACACAAAAATCTAAGAAAATATGGACGAGGGAAGCAAAAATGATGCTAAAGAGAAACAAAAAGGATGTCTAATTTTATATCCTTAATTTTTTTTTTTAAATGTATATATTAGGAAAGTAAATTTGGACGCCCTAGGCCAATATTGTAGTAGTATAGCATGATAGTTACTCTTTGTTCTAGCTTAGTACACGTTTTATTAATGATTAATGGTTATGATTTATTTTCAAATTGGTTCAGTATCTATTATATGTATAGGAAAAATTACATATTGCCAAGTCTTAGGCTGTTCAAAGGACACCCTTCCACCCATATATATATGTATGTGTGTGCGTGTCTTTTGTTTTTTGTCTATCGACAATCTTGCTACACCGTGACTCCATCGTGATAGAAGTGCCTTCTGTCTCCCTATCCTGGCTTGCTATTTTTGGCTCATGTTCATCAATGTCATTGGCCTAATATGCTTCCCTTGGTTTCTCAACTTGAGTCTCCCCAGCTTCAAGCTCAATGTTACTGATGGCTTTGATTAGGGCATCGTACTTGGAGTCCAATTGGTCTAGCTTTTGTAGAACCACACCCTATTGACACCTTCCTCTTGTTTTACACTCAATTCCACAAACAACCAATTCCTTTATGTGCCCCTTTCTCCCCTCAACTGACCTCAAAGAATCATGATCCATGTCAATGGACATAGCTTGAGTTATTGAAAAGGAGGTCCCTATTAACCACCAACATGCTTTGTTGAAGAAAACATCTAGAACAATCCAATACATTGCAAAGCTAGAGAAACACATTGTTGCTTCAAACTCCTTGTCACAACACATTACCTTATGTTCCATCATATTAAATGGTGGTGTTTGTGGGAGATGTCCTACAATGATGGTCGTTACATGATCCCCTCACATCCACTGCGACGATGAACCTTTGTATCACCTAAACCCATAATGATGATACTTGCTTGACCTCTGATCCTAACCTTGATGTGTGGAATGAAATCTAATCTACAGATGGCGATTCACCGCTTCCAACAATAACACCCCATCCAAAAAATGGTTAATAGTTATGTCACTCACATTGATTTAATTGAGTTTATCTTTAGATGTGGTTCCTATAATTACGTCGTAAGGCGCTCCCCTTATGGAAGCTATGTTTGAATTCAACTTGTTACGCTGTTCTGGCCATCAAGATTCATTCGACGACCATCGGGCCACTTTGAACCATTCATCATGGTTGATATGGTCTTCCTGCTAGCTGCCAATTGCAAGGCGTCTCCATCACTGTCAGCTGCCAGTTGTATTTAGGTCGTGTTGATCTCCACAGGGCCGACGAAATCGACAACCTCCAGTCCTCTGGAGGGGAAGAGCATTGTCCGAGTAGGTAGTCTTATTGCTTGACTTGTGGACATGAGATCCTTGTCTTCTAACACTTCAGTCTATGGTACTTTCTGTTACATGGCGCTAGGCAAACTATTTTTTTGTTGGATTTTTTGCATGAATCTGAATCAAATTTGTTTATGATTATGGGTTTGTTGTTTGCTTTCCAGAACACGGGCTTATAGCCGCAAGCGAGAAAATGGACATTTACAGTTATGGAGTGGTGGTGTTGGAGTTGATAATGAGAAAGAAGGCATTAATGTATTTGAGTTTTGCAGAGGGGATGGACATTGTCAGTTGGGTGAAGTCCCATGCTGATGATGATTATGCTGATTTTGTGGTGGATGAAGGCCTGCGAGATGAATTAATAGAATTGCAAACGAAAGCACAGATTGTGGGTACAATTTGAATCGCATTGAAATGCACGGTTTCCAAGGCAGAGGAGAGGCCAAGCATGAGACAAGTGGTAGAAATGCTCAGAGCGCCGAGGCGTGTTCCTGTTTGAGATTTGTGGCTGATACTTCTGGTTTTCAATTTTACCTCAATGAGTTAATAAGGTTTTGTGTACAACTGCCTATTGTTTGTGTTGCCATGTAGTTAGAGGAAAATCCCTCTCCCTCTCTATGGTAAAGAAGCGTTGAAGCTTCAATCCTGTTAAGCAAACAAAGGATACAAATATTAGTGACTCTAGGCCCTAGGAAAATATCAGCAATAAGGATTAAGCACTTCAACAACAATAAACATTTAAACTCTGTAACAAGATACGTCCAAACCCCCCTCCGTGTCTCGTGTCCAACGAATCCGACACGATTTGCCCTGACACGTGTCAGATTCGTTGGAGCAACGTGTCATGTGCACATGACATGTACTTAAAACGTGCCTGACACTACCTAAAACCGTGTCACAAATTCATGACACGTGTCCCGTAGAAAGGTAGCCCGCGGGCCCTCAAAAACGATTTTTAACTTGCCTTTTATCTCATTTTACACACAGGTTGGAGCAACAAGACAGTTAGAGAGCAACAAAGGGCTTTGGTGGAGTGTGAGAAGGGATTCCAAGTGCCAAGCAAGTGGATTTGTCCACCATTCTTCAAGTTTTTTTCTACAGCAACAGTCCAAGAACTTTGCTACAACAGTCATGGCTCAATCATCAAGGGCAGCTGGAAGAGGGCAAAAGAAAGGGAGGGATTTTCCCACTAATGTTGTCCCCCCTCCTTCATTTTCAATAGGGTCAGCTAGTGTTCCATCTGCTAGAAGTGGGGCTGCAGCAACAAGTTCAGAGGCTAAAAAACATGCTGTTTTAGCAAGGCAACAAGCTCAAGAATCAAAGTATCCATTGTGGAAGTATGTCACAAGACATCAAGGTCTCGAGTCCAAGTTAAAGGGGGGAGGTAATATTCTTTGGACATGTAGTTTTTGCAAATCTCAATTTACAAGCACCTACTTCGAGTAAAGGGCCATTTGTTGGGCACACCTTGTGGACTTGGACCATGTCAAGGAGTGAGTGCATCCAAACGAAGAGAACTGGAAAGAGAGGCCAATGTTGGTGAGGGGATTGTGGCAGCGACATCTAGGAAAACCAAGAATGAGGATCCTCTTCCATTCTTGAGGAAACCATCTAGCAAACACCCATTTGGGGGTGGGAGTGCAACAACAAGAAAGAGGCATGCAATGGGTCCAATGGACAAGATATTTCAGCAAGAGAGGCGAGATGAGTTGGATCTTACGGTTTACCATTAGGTTTTTTTTCTAACTCAACTTAAGGGGCTCCAGCAGGGTACATGCCTCCTAGTTCAAAGAGGCTAAGAACCACATTGTTGGTTAAGGCAAAGAGGCAGGTGGAGAAAATGCTAGAGCCTATTAAAGCAACTTGGCCCTCATTTGGTGTTAGTATTGTTTCAGATGGATGGACCAGTGTTGAAAAAGTCGGCATCGGCAAAAATGACATCACATATATAATTATAAAATGTATCTCATGATTCATCATCATGATGGAGTCTGTAGATGTCTGATATACAATGACAAATGAAACAAAACTAGCAGCTAGCCATCTAATATCAATGTCGGCCTCTGCCTCTCCCCCTTTTACGAGAAAAGATAAGGGGTTGTTTGTCAGGCCTGCCCCTGACAGTAGAACTAGAAGGCCTGAAGAGGGTTGTTCATAAGTTCTAACCTGGTGCGTTTCTTTGAGTGTATTTTTTCAAATACACTCCAATTGCGCTCACATCCCGAAGAGGTACATGTTTGACTCAGGATTCGGATGACAAATCTCTGTAAATTTGGTGCCCTTGCACCATAGTTTCGCCACCAAACATCTACAACAAATAAGAAAGAAAGATAACATAAATAAAACATAATTGAACTTTAAAAGTCTAAAATAAATTTTTAAATTTAAAATACATAAGTGAAATTTGAATTTTAAAAACATAAATTTCTAAGTTGAACTATCTTCTAAATTCTAATGACTTACGTGGCAACAAACTGTTCCTTGAAGCAACAACATCTTCATAGCCAAATAGTCCAGTACCATCCCGATACATCTCTATCTCGCGATTAATATCAAAGCGAATCGCGACATCAGGTACCATCCTCTGAAGACAAGAATGGAGCCCTTCCATCACCTCGCCATCAAAAGCAAAGTTGCATTTATAGGAAAATGCAGGGTTAAGGAAAATTGCTGCTGCATGAATGGGTCGATGGAGCATCCCGGTCCATCGAGTATCAATCAAATCCCATAATAACATTTGTCTACGAAACCCGTGGCTACCCTTTCCCACATAATAAGCCCGGATAGCTTCTTTGGCCCTATCCATGGCCTCATACAAATAACCCATTGCTGGCTTATCGCTATCAACCAATCTCAGAACCGTTACCAAAGGTTCACTCACTGAGCACATCTCTGCCACTCCTTCCCAGAAGGAGTCACTGTACACCAATCTAGCAATGGCTTTCCCATCCTCTTTCCTGCTATATGTAGAATCCCGCTACTCATCACAATCAAACATTTGCTTCAACTCAAACTGACATTGAAGCAAAGATTGAAGAGTAATGAAGTTAGTGGCAAAATGAGTGATTGCAGGATGTCGCAACTCCCTGTTTCTGGTGTGTCTCCTCATGAGGCTAAGAACCCAAATATGGTTATATATGAACTTGGAGACGCTCCTAGCCTGATCAATCACCTCCTTGATGAAGGAGGTTTTCCCCATATCCTCGAGAATCAAATCAATACAATGTGCAACACATGGAGTGCAAAACAATGAACGGTTCCTCTCCATAAGCAACCTACCAGCAACCACATAATTAGCTGCATTATCTGTTATGATTTGCACCACATTATGCACGCCGATCTCCTGGATGAACGCATCCATCAACTCACACAACAATGCTGCATCTTTCACATGTGCTGATGCATCTATTGATTTGATAAACATGGTACCTCTAAGGCAATGTACCAAGAAATTGAGAAGGGACCTACCCTTCCTATCTGTCCAGCCATCAGACATCACTGTGCATCCAGAGATCTCCCATGACTTCTTGAACTCTGTCAATCTAGAGTTGATGTCCGTCTTTTCTTATTGAAGAATTGGCCCCCGCAACTCCTCCAAGGTAGGGCTTTTATACCCTGGGCCAACAACAACAATGGCATCACACATCGGTTGCCAAAATGGATTATTCTTGGTGATGCTGAGAGGTATGTCACTCCAGAAAAAACACCTCCCCACAACCCTGTCTGCTACTTTCTTCTCCTTTTTCTTCAACATTGACCTGATGGAAGGTTGTGCTCCAGGGGTGGTTCGTTCTGGAAAAAAAGGTGAAAGCCTCCGGCTCCTGGTACCTGAATCTGTGGAGCCCCTTCTACTACCCTGTCCCTCTGCGGTAGATGTCATTGAACTTCTAAATGAAAGTTCGGCCTTCCTTGCTGCTTTTTCATTTTTATTTTTATCCTTTGCTTCAAGTGAATCAAATGCAATTCTCATAATCTCTGCAGTTGTTTTATCACAAACACCAACATCATGCCCGGGGATTTTAGCT